>PVIU01005840.1:0-108155 GCA_004026605.1 Ondatra zibethicus
GTCTTCTAATGCAAACTGCTAAGACTAGAAAGTCAGGCCCATGAGTTCTTATGACATTTGTATCAGCCACTCTGTCCTGAAGAAATATACAAATAACTGTATTTTTTAAATCAAAGACCCAGAATAAAGCCTCCATGAATTCACTGAGGTCTGAATTATACCACACATAATGATATTAGTCTGCATTGCTTTGACTCTCTGAAATAACATGAGATTAGTCAATGGGGGTGGGGAAAAGGGAAAGGTAAGAGAAAGAAGAGGAAAGGAAGAAGAGGGAGGGGTGGATGGAAAGGACAAGAATATGAGGTGTGAAATATCTTGAAATTCTGACCTTCAGTTTGTTTGGAGACCCACGTGTTTATGTGCTTCCTGGACTCCTCTGGAGCTTTGGCAAAGGACAGCTGCTCAAGCTCCGAGTGATAGAACTGAAGACAGGACTCCTTATAGGTCTTTGGAGAGAAAAGTGATCAGAGAGGTGACATTGAAAATTAAAGTGTTAGCAAGGATCCCAACACTCTGAATACTAAGGCATTAAAAAATAAAATGAGTGTATATATCACTTTAAGTAACAAATGTCTTCATGTACTAGGCCTTTGTAAGTGGGAATGACCAGACATAAATAAATAAAACTTATAAGTGTCAGATTTGAAATATTTCAAGGTATCATCATAGAATTGTCATCTTTGGGTAAAGTCATGGAGTTGAGTACCCCTACATAGCCTACCCTGTCCTGGAATTCATGACTCTCCTGTCTCAGCCTCCTAAATGCAAATGTTACAGATACATGTCATAACACTGGCTAGAACTTGTCTCTTAATTTTTAAAATTTCTCTAGAGTCCTTTCATAGGGATCTTTAGCAATAAGTATTTGAATACAATTGATGTCATTCTACTGATACAACTTACTGGGAGGAATTCATAAGTGATCTCTGCAAAGAGCCTGTTGACCATTCTAAGCAAGTACTTTCTGTTGGGCTTGTTCAGATTACTGAGAAGCCCCTGGAAGCCTTCGTGTATGCCGTCTTCTGTGTTTAAACAAAGTGCCTGTGGAGGAAAAGAATGAAACATTGTGAGCTCAGTGAAAAACATTTTGATTTCAAAGGAATTTTCAAGCTAAAGGGATGGCTCACATAATAAATTACATGAGTTTAATACATAGTAAATTACATGAGTATCTGATGCAGGGTGGTTTGGGATTAAAAGAGATAGGATTATTAATTAACCTTCCTTGCCAATAAATATTGCAAAATATATTGCTCTAAAAATAAGTTAGAACTCAGCAACCCATGTTTCAAATAATTGTAATATCTCTTTTTCTCATTGCAGTATTGTGACTGAACCTATTTCCTCAGTCATGCTAGGCAACACTCTCCCTCCATAACTAAAGAAAAACCAAGAAACCAATAACACAAAGACCATTTAGTTTGAAACTAACTTGCCCAAGCTACCTTGGACTTCGGATACTCCTGTCTCAGTGTCCTTGGCAGTTGGGATTAAAATCTATGCCACCAGATCTTAGCATGAGATTATTTATGCTCCGTTTTAATCCAGATGATCCCTCAAAGTTTTACTCAGGAAAACTCAATGCTCCTTAAAGAGATCATACTGGAGAAGATTATGGTTCCCTTCCTCTTTGGTTCCTGCCCCATGAAACAGCGTGTGTGTAGTCTGACCCTCCCTCCTTAGCAACTCTTAGACAAGTAAAACAGGTGTCAGGGGACAGGGAACTTACCTGAGATATCTGGACTGCAGTGTCTCCCTTTGCCCCCAAGAGCACCATAGCTAGAGCTGAGGAGATGCTCACAGGAGAGTAACATACATTTTTCGAAGGGTTGTTTTGACAAAGGATCTTTAAAAGATGGATGGCAAAGGTGCCATTTGCTTCAGACAGAGTGTTCATGATGCAGAGGCTGGAGGCAAAGGAGAAATGGTACTCAACACATAGCTGAAGGTTCATTGATCTGACTCAGAAAAATCTGGGACTGTACACTTAGTTCTAATTTCAAAACTCCTAAGTACTTAAAAGTGTGTTTTAAAATTTTATTCTCAATCACAATCCATCCAATTTTAAGGTTATTATCTAAGTGTGGCCATGGCAGCAAACTAAACTAGCTCCTGTTTCATCTGCACAGGTAGGAAGTCAGATCATCAGAACAGTAAGCAAAGATACAACTGAAAGAGATGGACTGTAGTCTCCTTCCATGCAGTCCAGCTCCTCTCTCTGAAGATGGTGGAGTCGAGGATAATGAGTAGGAAGAAGAGAAGAAGAAGGAAGAAGAAAACAACCATGAGCATCCAGGTCCTCTAGTCTGGCTTCAGCAAAGTTCTGTGTGTGCCTGTGAAGACTCCTCTGAGATGTCCAGGTGCGCATCAGACAGTGCCACCACGTTTGTAGTTGTTACAGGAAAGACTTTGAGATGCTGAATGAGACCCAAAGGCAGGGTGGAGTCATAAGCTCTGCTGTGTAGCAGGGGGCATCCACATGCAGTTACTGCTCAGGTGACCCTTGTCAGCTGATGTCACCCAGGCTACTTTACTTTTGGGCATGCCTCACCTCCTAGATGAATGAACAGTTTGGCCCAGACTAAGTTACTGCTCCTAACACCCTAACCGAATTCTGAGTCCCTGCACATCCCATGACTGTGCTCTCGCTGTCATATAACCTTTGAACACTGGGAGTTTGCTCCAGAGTGCTTTCTTCTGTGTTAAAATGCAGATCACCTACCCTAGGGAGCCTCAGAACATCACAACTCATACATCTACCCTCTCCCCAGACAAGGATACAGCATCCTGAGAGACTGCCCAGGTCATTTTGACATTCCCCATAATTCCTCCAGTGCTATTCAGGAAAGATGGTGCTGCTTTATTTCAATGACTTCCCCTCTGGATGATCCCCTCTTCTGGCCTTTCTGCCATCCCTGCATTCTTGTCCAACTGGATTGATGTCTCTTTAAAATTACATAGAATCCTTGAAGTGTTTATTCCACCGAGAAGTTCATCTACCCCTTCACTGTCACTGAGTTCCAACTACTCAATGGGAAAGGACTACTACTTTTCATTGGCAAAGGACACCTCAGGGTCCCTGCTGTGTGACTCTAATCCTCCTGCCTCAACCATTTCTTTCTTCATTCCTAATTGCACTCCTTTCTCTTACTGATTATTGTCCCCAAGATATTCAGAGCTCTTGAAGGCAATGGAGAAGTCTGACACCCTGATTCTAAGCTCCTGAAACATGTTCAGGGTAAGGTTTTGGATTAGAGTGTTTAGTCAACATGTGGTGGCATTTAAAAAATGGAAATGATGAGTCCTCAGATTGGCCTATCTGCTGATCTAAAAGGGCCCAGAAGTAAAAGACACTATTTTGCAGATCCTTGAGTAGAGGGCAAAGGTAGTCAAATGGGCTAGGTGGTAGACCTGAGATGAAGCCAGACAGAAAACAGTGGAGAAGTCCACTGAGACCCTGCAGCGTCTATGCCTGACTGAGATGGATCAATATAGTTCTAGGACCCCAGCACTAAGATCAACATCATTACCACTGCCCAAATGGGATTCTCAAGAAGTCACCTCTATAAACATCCACTAGATACCACCTTTCCTCTATTTCTTTTCCTAATTCTAAGGTCCTGGTGTTCCATCTCCTGGACTCAGTGCGGGCCTTTCTAAAAGTGACCCCCACAGAACCCACAGTCCTGGACTGAGCCGGGCACACTCACCTGCCAATTTTGCAGTCTCCCAGCACAGTGTTCAAGGCTTGCTGTCCTGGAGTGCTGCTAAACTGCCTACCCAGTTCAGGAAGTATCTTTACTCACTGCAGTCTGGAAATATTATGATCAGAGCCCCAGGCCAAAGGAGGAGGAAATGGCCTGACCTCATCTGGGTCTGGCCTCTGCAAGATTGAGTCAGGTGGGGGTTGGGAAACACATGGATCCTGGAGAAAGAAAAATCTAATGAGAGCCTTGGGTTTCTAACTAGTAGGGTACCACTGGAGTAAGTTCATAGGATGCAAAGAGCATATGGTGGCTGTCCATTGTTAATCCCAAGCCTCTTTCCAGGCCAGGAATTCAGCTGTAAAGGTGTTTGCTCCAGATGTCCTCTTAAGCCTACATTAGTGTAGCATGCAGATTTCAGATGCTAACTTCTAGAAGAGATTGTTGTGGGATGTTTTGGTTGTACTCTGACACTCCTGAGATTGCCAATAAAGTTTTCTTTGAATCAGAAGGCAGAGCGAACTAATAATAGACCAAAATTAGCCATAGAGGTTTTGGGAGAGCAAGGACATATAGAGAGACACGGGAAGTAAAACGGAGGGATTTAGAAAGATTCTCTTTTGGATCCAGGAAAGAGAGAGAAAGGTCACTGGACATTTCTCTGCCACTTCTCTGATAATTCAGAGTCTTACCTCAATATTTGACTTCTGAATTATTATTAATAAAGAATAATTAGACAAATGCTTCAAGAGACTTTGCCAGCTGCCAGAGTTTAGATTGCTCCATTGGATGAGTTCTCCTTGCAAATGCCAGAAACAGACACTGAGTCAAATTAGTACAGGGTGCCGTGTCCTCTGACCGTAGACAGGACACATTGCATTTGCAGACCCCAAAGAAAAGAGACCTCAAATTTGGCATCTTAGGTGTCCCACCTTCTTTAGTCTTTAAATTAAAATAATGTATTTTATGTATGTGGATGTTTGCCTGCATGTATGTCTGTGCACCAGGTGCATGCCTGGTACCCAAAGAAGGCAGAGGACAAAATGAGATCTTCTACATAAGAGTGTTTCTTAGATTCTGGTGATGTTTGCCCACCTGGCCATGCTGACACAAGCTTAGCAGCCATGTCCCAGGACAGATGCATTTATATCAGAAACCCTTGTTCTCAGGGCACTGATTCATCCTTTAAAGCATACATTCAGTGGCTTTTAGTATTCTTACTAATCTCTGATTGTTTGAAAAAAAGATCCCCAGAGGGAGTGACATTATTTGGAGGTGTGAATTTGTTGGAGTATGTGTGGCCTTGTAGGAGGAAGTGCATCACTGTGGAGGCAGGCTTTGAAGTCTCATATGTGCTCAAGGCATGCCTAGTGAGACAGACTACTTCCTGTTTTCTGCAAGAATCCCAGCCAATTACCAGCTCCTTGAATGCCTTCAAACTGTTGCTTTTGATGAGAAAATGAGCACCAGGAAGTGGAATAGAGCTAAGTCCTCTGTTTAAAGAGATAGAAAGTTTAAGAAATGGAATAAAGGGAGTGGTGACCTAAGAAAGATCCTGCTCAGCTAAGTTTCCAACTTGTGAAAAGGAATTAAGAGCTTAGAGCTAGGTGTGGTGGTGCACACCTTTAATTTTAGCACAGGAGAGGTAGAGGCAGGCAGATCTCTGTGGGACAATGGTCTTGTACCCTGTAATGATTTGTCACTTGTTTTGGTTTAATAAAATGCTGATCGGCTAGTAGCCAGATAGGAAATATAGATGGGGCTACCAGAATAGGGAAGTATAGGTGGGGCGACCAGAATTTTGGGAAGATGAAAGGTTCAGTCTGCAGTCATTACCCAAATGCAGAGGAAGCAAGATGAGAATATCTCACCGACGAAAGGTACCAAGTCACATGACTAACACAGACAGGAATTATGGGTTAATTGAAGATGTTAGAGTTAGCTAAAAATATGCCTAAGCTATTAGCCAGTGTTGTAATTGATATAATTTCTGTGTTATTGTTTGGGTCTAGACATCCAGGAAATGAACAGTCTCTACTTACAAAAGGCACCAATGTGGCTAACTACACCCAAATAAAACCTGAGAGCACTTGGGAAGTAATTCTGGACACAAAAGAACAGAGTTAAGCATGGCTTCTTGGTAGCAGCATTTTCTCAGGTGGGTTTTATTTGCTAGAGGCAAGCACGTCTCACTTATGAGAGACTTCTTGACTCAGCTTTAGCTGCAAAAACCTTGTAGCTCTTTTAAGAGGGCCCACCACCAAACACTTAAATGGTGTTCATGAATAGCCGACAGCATGCTTCTTGGTGGTAGCAGGGACTTTGAAACTCGATAAAGTTGTGACAATAAGCATGGCTCCAGTACCTCTGCCATGAAGCTAGACTCTCAGAAAGCTAAGGAATGGGGTGGATCCAGCTGTCAAACCCACAGCTTTAAACCTAGCTATATGGCTTAGCAAATTAAGACTCATATGTTCAGAAAAAGAGAGATATACAGTAAAGATAGATTCAGATGAAAAAAAGAACAACCTCTAAATGGTTTACAATGTGTTTAAAAATATATGTAGGCTTGGGAGAGAAAAGAAAAAAAGATAAAGTCCTTTACAAAACAGAGAGTAGTTGGGTGTGGTGGTACACACCTTTAATCCCAGCACTTGGAAATGAGAGGTAGGCAGATCTCTGTGAGTTCAAGGACAGCCCAGTATACAGAGTGACTTCCAGGACAGCCAAAGATATGCAGAGAAACCCTGTCTGAAAAAAAAAACAAAAATTGTATGCTGGATACACCCCATTACTTAGCTTTCTGAGAGTCTAGATTCATGGCAGAGGTACTGGCAGAAGCCATGTCTATTGCCACAAGTCTATGGAGTTTCAAGGTCCAAGAGTTAAAAAAATAAAATTAAAAGAATTAGAGTTTAAAATAAAGGAATGTAAAGATGAAAAATACACAGAGAATCTGGATACTGTATGTTATTAAGTTGTCTTTGAATTGTTTGATGGCTGAAGAAGGAGCAACAGCTGCAAAAAGACATTTGATTATAATTGCTGCTAGATTAGTCCAACATATATATTTTGAAAATGCTTTGACTTCAATTTTGAAGTCAAAAGATATGTTACTTTGGAGAAGAGGTTTTGCTTTTGTTTCCACAGTAAATGAGAGGCTGTGAGTTCATTCTGGGTTAAGAAAAATCAGGTTTGATCAAGAAAGACCCCCTGAAAAATCTCCAATAGGAGAGAATGGCCCAGATGGTCCAACATTTCAGAGGACCTCTGTTGGAGTTTCCTCTGAGTTCTACATCCAGAACAGCCTCAAGACTGCTGGCTGATATGATCAAGCCTTACAGAATTTTCCAGTCAGGATTTGACCATAATCCCCAATTTTCTTTAGGTCCCCATAAGATTATCAACACACCCAATCAGCAGGAAGTAGCCTAGAAAACTATGACTACATTCCCCCCCCCCAAAAAAAGGAGATTAGATTCAGAGATCTTGTTTTGAAAAAATGGGGTGAGGAAGTACCGTGGGACAATAGTCTTGTATTCTGTAAAGATTTGTTACTTGTTTTTGATTAATAAAACACTGATTGGCGAGTAGCCAGGCAGGAGTTATAGGCAGAGTGACCAGAATAGGAGAATTTGGAGAAGAGGAAAGGCTTAGTCTACAGTTGTTACCCAGATGCAGAGGAAGCAAGATGAGACTACCTCAGTGATAAAAGGTACCAAGCCACATAGCTAACACAGACAAGAATTATGGGTTAATTGAAGATGTAAGTGTTAGCTAAAAATATGCCTAAGTTATTAGCCAAATAGTGTTGTAATTGATATAGTTTCTGTGTTATTTTTCAGGCCTGGACAGCTAGGAAATGAACAAACAATCTCCACTTACAGATCTCTGAGTTCAAGGCCTCAAGGTCTACAGATCTAGCTTCAGTTAAGCTTAGGAACTGAAGGTGGAAAACAGAAAGCTCATGAATTTGTAATTGAGCCTGGAGCCATATTTCAGCCCCATCAAGCAGCAGAACTTGTCATCTTCAGCCATGTGGTTCTGGATTTAGAGTTAAGGATAGAAGAAACAGGTTATGTAATTTGTACTGGTGAAGGAAAGTCATCATTGAGACCATGCATGTGTTAGGAGTGTCCCCAAATGCAGTCCTAGAGAGACCACTGTGGAAATCTATGAAAGTAAAGTCTGGATTGCCTTGGAGAACCCAAGATGTTGAATATGTCAGAGTCATGGAATACTGAAGAGGAAGGCTTCTAACAGGAAGTAGAACCAGTCTAAGGAAAAGAAGTGTGTTGCAGTCAACAATGCTGAATGGACTTGGAGATCTGAAGAGCATTTTGAGATGAAGAATTTGAAGGTTTGCAACTGGTTTTCAGTCTTGCTTTACTTGGCCCAGTATTTCATCACTGTGCTCACTTCCCTGTGTTTGGAATGGACATATGTTGTGCCATTATATATTGGTAGTATGTGATATGCTGTTTGATTTTTGTTGTATAGGAGATTACAATTAAGAGATTGCATGAATCTCAGAAGAGACTTTGAACTTTAGACTTTTAAGTAAGTTTGAGGCTGTTATAGACTATGGAGAGTTTTGAAGTTGGACTGAATGCATTTTTGCATTATGATATAACTAGGAGCCTTTGGGGCCAAGGGAGAAGAATATGGTGGTCTGAAAGAAAATGGTTCCAAAGGGAGTGGTACTATAGGAGGTGTGACCTTGTTGGAGTAGGTATGGTCTTGTTGGAGGAAGTGTGTCAGGGTAGAAGCGGGTTTTGAGGTGCCATATATGCTCAAGCCATACCCAGTGAGACTTCCTTTTGCTTTTGAGTCAGGAAGTATACCAGCTTCTTCTCCAGCACCATGTCTGCATGTATACCACCATTGCCCCTGCTGTTGTGGTGTAGTCTTTATATACACTGTAAAGATGTGTCTCTGCCTTAGGGGCTTTCTGATTGGTTTAATAAACAACTGAATGACACATAGCTAGGCAGGAGGGAATAGGTAGGATTTCCAGGGAGAGAGAGGTGAAGAGACACTGGAAAGACAAGGAGCATGTCAGATGTACACAATGGAGGAGAGGTAAAAAGTCATGTGGCAGAACATAAATTAATAGAAACAGGTCAATTTAAGTTATGAGAGTTAGTTAAAAACAAACCTAAACTTAAGGCCAAGATTACATAGTTAATAATAAGTCTCAGTGTCATTATTTGTGGACTGGCAGTCCAAAGAAATTCCAACTAGAAAGATTCATTTCATTTTTGTGTTCATATTTTTTTGTTCTTGCTAATAAGAGTTGCTGTGCTCATGGTTTCTCTTCTCAGTAATAGAGAACCTAAGGCAAACTCTATATGACAGATATCACTATAGAATTCCTGTTATTTATGTCTACCACTATCAATATCTATTCCCTACATTTACCCTCCTTTTCTGGAAAACACTAATCCATTTTCTTCCCATAATTTCCAGTCATGATCATTTCTTATCAATGAAATACATGGTCATCGGTTTGGTCGTTTTTTTACTAAACTAAAGTTTCCAAGGCTCATCCTTACCATTTCAAGGTGTTAGTGAACTGTGAATGGTCCACACAATGCCACCTAGAGTGGGTTTACTCTTCTCAGAATTACAACTCAGGTCAGCTACAATTCTTGAAAGGAATTTCTGGATAAGTCATTATGAAGTAGAGGTAGAATTTTTAAGAAGCAAACACAGATATATTTATATGCAATAATATACAAAGGGGGGCCCAATAGGAAAAAAAAGGATGAGACACACCTAAGCATACAGGTATCTCAAAGGAGAGCATGGCTTCATTCTTTTTTTTTTTTAAATTAGACTTTAAAAAAAATACCAATCCAAATTCCCACTCCCTCTCCTCCTCCGCACACCTTCACACTCCACCCCCATCTAATCCAAAGAGAGTGTAAGGCATATTGCTTTGTGAAAGGTCCAAGGCCCTCCCTACTATATCTAGGTTGAGCAAGGTATCCATCCAAAGAGAATAGGTTCCCCAAAAGTCAGTACATGCAGTAGGGATAAATCCTGGTGCCACTAACAGTGGCCCCTCAGTCTGCCCCAGCTATGCAACTGTCAACCACATTCAGAGGGACTATTTTGGTCCTATGATTGTTCCTTCCCAGTTCAGCTGGAGTTAATGAGCTCCCATTAGCTCAGGTAAACTGTTTCAGTGGATGATCCCATCATGGTCTTGACCTCTTTGCTCGTATTCTCATTCCTCCCACTCTTCAGCTGGAGTTTGGGAGCTCAATCCAGTGTTTCCATGTGGGCCTCTGCCTCTGTTTCCATCTGTTGTTGGATGAAGGTTCTATGGTGGATTTTAAGATACTCATTAGTCTGACTACAGAGCAAGTCAAGATTGGGCCCCCTCTCCTCTATTGCTTAGGGTCTTAGGTAAGGTCATCCTTCTGGATTCCTGGGAATTTCACTAGAGCCAAGTTTCTGCTAACCCTATAATGGCTCCCTCAATCAAGGTATCTCTTTTTTTTTTTTTTTTTGCTCTCATCTCTGTCCTTCCTCCATCTCGACTATCCTATTCCCTCAAGTTTTCCTGACCCATCCCCTTTTCTCCTCCTCTTCTCCTTCTAAACTCCCTTCTCCCGCCATCCCCATGCTCCCAATTTTGTCAGGTGATCTTGTGTGTTTCGACTTTCCATGTGGATCTATGTATGTTTTTCTTTGGGTTCATCTTCTTACTTAGCTTTTCTAAGATCATTGTCCTTTGTTTATAGCTAGTATCCACTTATGAGTGAGTACATGCCATATTCATCTTTTTGGGTCTCGGTTACCTTGCTCAGGATAGTGTTTTCTAATTCCATCCATTTGCATGCAAAATTCAAGATGTCATTGTTTTTTACTGCTGAGTAGTATTCTAATGTGTAAATGTGCCACATTTTCTTTATCCATTCTTTGGTTGAGGGATGTCTAGGTTGTTTCCAGGTTCTGGCTATTACAAATAATGCTGCTATAAACATAGTTGAACAAATGCTTTTGTAGTATGATTGAGCATCTTTTGGGTACATGCCCAAGAGTGGTATTGGTGGATCCTGAGGTAGGGTGATTCCCAATATTCTGAGAAACTGCCATACTGATTTCCAAAGTGATTGTACAAGTTTGCATTCCCACCAGCAATGGAGGAATGTTTCCCTTAGTCCACATCCTCTCCAGCATAAGCTATCATTAGTGTTTTTGATCTTAGCCATTATGAGAGGTGTAAGGTGGTATCTCAGAGTTCTTTTGATTTGCATTTCCCTGATAGCTAAGGATGTTGAACATTTCCTTATGTATCTTTTGGGCATTTGAGATTCTTCTGTTGAGAATTCTCTGTTTAGTTCAGTACCCCATTTTTAAATTGGTTTATTTAGAATTTTAATGTCTAATTTCTTGAGTTCTTTATATATTTTGGAGATCAGTCCTTTGTCTGATGTGGGTTTGGTGAAGATTTTTTCCCACCGTAGGCTGTCTTTTTGTCTTATTGACTGTGTCCTTTGCTTTACAGAGGCTTCTCAGTTTCAGGAGGTCTCATTTATTTATTGTTGCTCTCAGTGTCTGTGCTACTGGGGTTATATTTAGGAAGTGGCCTCCTGTGCCCATGCGTTGAAGATTATTTCCCACTTTGTTTTCTATCAGGTTCAGTGTGGCTGGATTTATATTGAGGTATTTAATTCATTTGGACTTGAGTTTTGTGGATGGCAATAGATATGAATCTATTTTCATTCTTATACATGTTGACTTCCAGTTATGCTAGCACCATTTGTTGAAGATGCTTTCTTTTTTCTGTTTTATAATTTTAGCTTCCTTGTCAAAAATCAGGAGTTCATAGGTATGTGGATTAATATCTGGGTCTTCAAAATCAATTCCATTGGTCAAGATCTCTGTTTTTATTCCAATACCAAGCTTTTTTCATTACTGTAGCTCTGTAATAGAGCTTGATATCAGGGATATTGATGACTCCGTAAGTTCCTTTATTGCACAGGATTGTTTCGGCTATCCTGGGTTTTTTGTTTTCTCATATAAAGTTGATTATTGTTCTTTCAAGGTCTGTGAGAAATTGCATTAGGATTTTGATGGGGATTGCATTAAATCTATAGATTGCTTTTGGTAGGATTGCCATTTTTACTATGTTGATCCTTCCTATCCAAGAGCATGGGAGATCTTTCTATTTCCTGGTATCTTCTTCAATTTCTTTTTTCAAAGATTTAAAGTTCTATGGCTTCATTTCTTAGAAGTAGCCACACAAGTGGCTGTAGTGGCTCTCTAAATTTGCATCCCAAAGAGTTAATAAGAAACCCCAGTTTCCCTCAATTTTAATAGACATCCAAATTTTATTTATTTAAAGACAAGATATTAGTACTATAATTAATAAAGCTATGGAACCAAGACACATAAACAGAACTACAACATAGGAAGATGCCTTGCTGGGAAACAGTACCATTAGAGACTTCACAGACACACATATGATCAGCTCACACAATCTACAAGAGCACACATCTAGTTTTCCCCAAGTCAAGGTTTCATTTTGATGAACCTGAGAGCTCACTAAATTTCCCACTCCCTGTGGCACACACAGTCTAGAAAGCCTTCCTCTCCATGTGCTCTCCTTCCTGGCTATGGATGCCCACCTTTCCACCAATCTCTTCCTCCCAGAAGCTTCCTGGTGCCATTGGCTTCTCCAGGGCACTCATGGCTGCTGCTTGGCCCCACGTTTCCACAGAGGCTGCTCACACCACTTGTCTTCTAACCCCTGACCCAGCAAGAAGTGACAGCCGCTGAAGGACATCAGCTTGAGGCTTTCTTTCTCATCTTGCTTGAGGGAAGGTTTGGCTCCCTTACGTGCAGCATCTGCTTCCTCAGTCACCCTGTGTTCTCTACTACAAAGGGGATTTCAACCTTCCCTCTCCTTTAGGTTCCTCTAGTTCTCTGCTTTGACCAACAACTTCTGATCATCTCCTATCTTATCTTGTGTTCTCTGGAACTTTTCACTTCGGTGTCATAAAACTGAATCAATTGGCCCATAGTTATTTTCCCTCTTTGTCCTTTGTCCTTGGACATGGTGTCTCCTTTCTGATCTGCTCCTTCTTCTTCTTCACTCCTTCTTTCTCCTGAATCTTTCCTGCAATTCTCTATTGCATCCATCTTCTAAGAAAAGCCCACACTATTTTCTCTCTTCTGTGCTGTAACTTCTTCTTCTTCTTCTTCTTCTTCTTCTTCTTCTTCTTCTTCTTCTTCTTCTTCTTCTTCTTCTTCTTCTTCTTCTTCTTCTTCTTCCTCTTCCTCTTCCTTCTCCTCCTCCTCCTCCTCCTCCTCTTCTTCTTCTTCTTCTTCTTCTTCTTCTTCTTCTTCTTCTTCTTCTTCTTCTTCTTCTTCTTCTTCTTCTTCTTCTTCCTCCTCCTCCTCCTCTCCTACCCCTTCTTCTCCTCCTCCTCTTTCTCTGTCTCCTTCTCTTTTTTGCCATGTTGATTTTTATGTGTAGTCTGCTAAAACATGGGCCTATGCTTTAAAAACCAGTGCTCAGTTTTATGAATTCACTTCCCACAGCAATTGGATTCACCATCTACTTTATCTATTTCAAGTGAGTCATTGATATTGTCTTCACTGTATTATGTACTTTGATGCCACATGGTCCTTATTATTTTCTAACCTAAAGTATCTTTTGGATTTATATTCTTCCATGTTGTTGCTGATTGGGGCTTGGAACCTAATGGACTACAAAAGTTGCCCTGCCACACCCCAAAGCTCTCTTCCTTGTTTTTCACAAATAAATGTGGCATTAGGGGTACCTTACATAGTTAATGCAATCTGGTGGGAAAAAAGCATATTTTACAAGTCTGTTAAGACATGCTTTGAACTGTAAATATGGGGTATAAGCAGACATTACTTTCCTGCCCACCAATTCCCAAAAAACCCACATTGAGCCTTAATGTGAATTAAAAATGCTCAGCCAATAGCTCAGGCTTGTTATTAACTAATTCTTACATTTTAAATTAATCCATATTTAATTTGACATGTGAGTTGGTACCTTTTTCAGTAAGCTATCCTTCTCTCTGCATCTGCCTGCAACTCCTCTGACTCTGCCTTTCTTCTTCCCATCATTCTGTTTGGTTGTCCTGCCTAACCTTATTTTGTTCAGCTATTGCCCAGTCAGATTTTTTATTAAACCAACCACAGTGACATGTATTCACACAGTATAAAGGAATATTCCACATTTTCCCTTTTGTCTAATTAAAAAGGAAGGCTTAAAGTTTAACATAGTAAAATTATATACAACAAAACAATTATCAAGTAAGAAATACAGTTACAATACCTAGTCCATTTTATTTAGCAAAATTAGAGAAAATATTTTATTATATATTTTATCTCTATAAATATAAAAATTTTATAAAAATACAAAAGTCTAAACTTTTATACCTAATTTACCTTTTATCATAATTAAGGAAAACTTTAAATATGACTATCTCACCTTTAACTTCATCTAAATGCCAAAAAGTGTGAAATGTTACCTAATGACAGGAACATCTGGCTACCTGGACTGTCACCATTCTTCAGTAATGTTTGGGCATCCATTTTTTGTTTACAGGACTGGTATATCTTACAGATATTTTTGAGAAGCAGAAATTTTGAAGAACTGTCCTACCTTATCTTGTCAAGGTTTTGTAGTCACCTTTTTTTGTGTTCTGCTGGAATAGTTTAGACAGTTTACTGAGAGTAATTAAGGCAAGGCCAGTTTCTTTGCCCAAATGGCTAGCTTTTGCCATCAAAAAAGCAAACTCCATATAGAGGATTTTTGATGCCAGTCATCTTCTTTTGAATTAGATTGGTGTTGTCAGAAGCAGACATGTAACACTGTCATAAAAGCCTTAGGTTATTAAACATTTTAAATGCCATGTTCCTTAGGTCTTTGAAGTGTTTGAAGACCATTTATCTATCTGAATATATCTGTGTATGACCTTGAAAACATACCTAACATGACTATAGGCTTGACTATTTTGATTTGGATAAGCTGCTCAGGACAATTCCAAGATGACTAGCTGAGATGGTCCACCCTAATCTCCTACTGCAGCCAGGACTTCAGATAAGCCCTATACTTTTCCATTATTTAGAGACTGGCAAAAAAAAAATGATAGAGCTAGATTTTCCATGACTTGACCATTATTTTGATTTTTCAGGGTTGTCTAGAGATGTTGTTGACCCCCTAGACAACAGGAAGCAGTTTTAAGAACATGATGCCCAATTCTCATTGATGTCTAATTAGATGCTTTTTGGTCATTGACTGGGTTAGGTATATTTGTTATCATATAGGGAGGTTGGTGTAAAAAGAGACTGCTCATTCATTTCATGGTCACCCAGACCCCAATAATCACACAGAAACTATTCTAACTATAACACTATTTGTCCAATAGTATAGGCATATTCCTAGCTAGCTCTTACATCTTAAATTAACCCACTTCTCTTAATCTATGTATCACCCTGAGGCTGTAGCCTACCAGTAGGTACCTTTCTCTTTTGGCAGCTACATGGCATCTCCTAAACTCTGCCTACTATCTCTATATATCTCTCTTCAGATTTCCCACCTGGCTTTACTCTACTAAACCATTGACCAAAACAGCTTTATTCATTAGCCAATAAAAACAACACATACACAAAAGAACATCCCACATCAGGTTGGTTACAAGTTGTTATTGGGTATGGTTAAAAAAAGGAAAGTTAAACTAAAGAGATTAGATTTGGGTATCTTGTTCTAAAAAGAAAAAGGGGATATATAAATTATATGATAAAGGGTAGATTATTAAGGATAAAAGGTTAGGTTATTAAATCAACATTTAAACTAAAGAAGCAACTACTAGTCTTAAATATTTTACATTGGTATGGATTTCTGAATATTGATACAAATTAAAGGTTATTTTTGTTATACTATATGTATGTTTCCACTCCTGTTTAAGATACTTTTGTTTATTGACACAAATTTAAGGCTAATTTTGTTATATCATATTGTCTGTCAGATGTTCTAGGCCTGTAGTTCAAAGATGGATGTCCCAATATTATAGGGAAATTCTGTCATTTCTCTTAATTTTGGAAGTAGCTTGCTATACATTTCCTGCTTACTCAGGTAATGCCTTTGTCTCTCTAGTTCTTTAATTCCAGGACTAGAGAGACAAAGGCAAATAAATCTTGTGAGTTCAAGGCCACCAAAATTATGCAAGATTAGATCTGTCTAAAAACGAAACAGCACTCACACAGAGGTGAACCCAGCACTTGGGATCACATGTCTTTAATCCCAGCACTAGGGAGTTGAAGACATTAGTGCTATGGCTGGGTGGAGGAAGGAATAGAAAGGGGAAGAGACAGAAACTCAGTGGAATGTTGAATTTGAGGATTCATGAAGACAGGATCTAGCCCTTTAAGTCAGAAGATTTGGTAGAGGTAAAATTCTTTCTAGTGGTTGGCTGCTTTGCTTGCCTGATCTTCATATTGAAGCCCAATATCTATTTCTGGGTTTTATTATTAATATTACATTTGGCACACAACATTTGAGGTATAAATTCATTAAAAAGCCATTTCCCTACGGCTTTACAGCAAATGGCATAGGCTGGACCTAAAAGCAGCCAAAGTCACTGCACTACTGACTAGGTTTTTCTTTTTTCTCTCCTGGTGAGCTCCTCCTGAACCCTCTTCTCAGGCTGTTGCCAAATTAGGTAGTTGCCTTTAAATCCTGTCAGGCTTTTACTGTTCTATGTGCAGCAATAAGCCTCACATCTTCATCAATATCATTGTCAGACTTGGTAAGACAATTGGGAATTCTTAAAGGAAGAAATTATTTTAAAAGAGTTTTTTTCTCCATAGATATCAGTGTGGCAATTTCTCAGAAGATTAGGAAACAACCTTCCCCAAGGCCCAATAATACCATTTTTGGGTTTATATCCAAAGGATTCTCAATCCTGTCACAAGGATATATGCTCAACTATGTTCATAGCAGCATTATTTGTCATAACCAGAACCTGGAAACAACCTAAATGCCCCACAACTGAAGAATGGATAAGGAAAATGTGGTACATTTACACAATTGAGTACTACACAGCAGAAAAAATGATATCTTCAATTTTGCCTGAAAATGGATGGAGCTAGAAAACATCATTTTGAGTGAGGTAACCCAGACATAGAAAGACAAGTATCACATGTACTCACTCATATGTGGTTTTTAAACATAAATCAAAGAAAACCAGCCCACAAATTACAATCCTAGAGAACTTAGCCAACAATGAGGACACTAAGAGAGACATACATAGATCTAATCTACATAGGAACTAGAAAAAGACAAGATCTCCTGAGTAATTTGGGAGCATGTGGACCTTGGGGGAGCATTGAAGGGGAGGAGAGAGGCAGGGAGGAGAGCAGAGAAAAATGTAGAGCTCAATAAAAATCAATTAAAAAATGGGGAAACCATTACAATGGAGAAGTTTGGGTTTCTGTATGATAATATACTAGACAGTTTGAAAATGGAATGATTAAATGAGAGGATAACTAATTTAGATGAGATCTATGTATTGTCAATTATAAACATTATCAGCATTATCATTTTTGTTTTATCAATTAAAAAGTTTGTTAATCTGCTGATATTTCAAAGGCACCAACAGACCTACCATTAAAATGGTTGACAGACAATCTATATGGGTTATGCGATGGCCTTTAAAAACAGAGAAACTGCAGGCTTCAGAAGAGCTGGTATAGGAGCAAATAAATGCTCAGCATATTGAAAAATCAACCAGCACTTGGAATTATTTTATATTTGTTGTTAAAAAGAAATCTGGAAAATGCAAAATGATAACAAATCTAAGAGCTGTTAATAAGGTGATTCAATCAATGGGCTCTTCACAATTTAGCATTCCTTTGCCTTTTCTGTTGCCAATAGGATGGCCTCTTATAGTTATTGATTTAAAAGATTTTTTCTTCGCTATACATTTACAAGAAAAAGACAGAGAAAAGTTTGCCTTCACAGTGCCTACTTATAATAAGTTTCAGCCTGCTGAGAGATATCAATGGAAGATTATCCCACAAGGAATGTTAAATAGCTCCTTCTTGCCTGTGCCAATATTTTGTAAGTCAGCCATGAGAAATGATATTTAAGCAATTTCCTAAATTTTTAGTTTACCACTACATGAACTACATTTTACTATACTAGATGATTCAAATGTAGATACTTTAGAATGATTGAAGAAATAAGAAAATGTTGCCTTGTTGGGGATAACATATTGTTCCTGAAAAAATACAAAGAGGAGATCCTAATAATTATTTAGGCTATAAAATAGGTTTACAAAAAATTAGACCCCAAAACATACAAATTGGGAAAGATCAATTGCACACTCTTAAGATTGCTAGGAGACATATTCCAGCTACAGCCCACTATTGGGATAAAACTTAATAATCTTATTCATATAAACAAAACCTTAGATGATGACAAGGATCTAAACAGTTCCAGGGAATTATCAGCTGAAGCTGAAAGAGAATTGGTTTTGTTTGAAGAGAAATTACAGAAGGTGCACATGCATCATGTGGATGCAAATCTTGACTGCATTCTGGTCATATTACCCTGCAAAGATTCCCTTACAGGAATTTTAATGCAGAGCGACAATGTTATCTTTAAGTGAATCCATTTTTTTTTTTTACCACATAAACTGAGTAAAAACTTCAGAAGTTCTGTGGAAAAGTCTCTGAGTTAATTCTAAAACAAAAATTGAGACTTTGTCAATTAGCAGGAATAGACCCAGTAGAAATTATATAACCTTTTAATAATGATGAAATTGACAAATTATGGGCAGAAAACAAACCCTGCCAAAAAGCTTGTAGTAATTTTTTAGGAGAATTTAACAACTATCCCAAAAGCAAGAGAATTCATATTAAAAGAGAACTAACTGAATACTTTCTAAGATTACATGAGACACATCCAGGACTGCCCCCAGTTAGCTCACCCTATACAACAAGCAGCAATGGGCAGGACCAGTTTTCCTGTTTTCAAATCCTCAGGGCCAACTCACCCACACCTATGCCACCAGGACCAGCTGTTGCCCAGGTGAGGTCCAGTTGTGGGCCACCAACCCACAAATAACAACAGAGACTTATTAATTAGGAGAGCTCAACCTTAGCTTAGGCATGTTTCACTAGGTTTTTTTTTTTTTTTTTAGTTTGTCATCAATTTTGTCTTTTTTTGCTTTTCTGAGCTACCCATTTTTGTGTGTTCCCTTCCCTTCCTCCCCTCTCTGCTTCTACCCTTCCCCATAACTGCCATATTCCCGATGTACTCAGGAGATCTTGTCTTGTTCTCCTTCCTATGTAGTTCCATGTATGTCTCTCTTAAGGACCTCTTTTTTGTTGTGTGTATTCTCTGGGATTGTGATCTGTAGGCTGGTTTTCTTTTCTTTATGTCTAAAAGCCTCTTATGAGTGAGTGCATAATATATTTGTCTTTCTGGGTCTGGGTTATCTCACTCAGGATGGTTTTTTTCTACATCCATCCATTTGCCTGCAAATTTCAAGATGTCATTATTATTTACTGCTGAGTAGGACTCCATTGTGTAAATGTACCACATTTTCTTTATCCATTTTTCGAATGAGGGGCATGCAGGCTCTTTCCAGGTTCTGGCTATTACAAATAATGCTGTTATGAAAATAGTTGAGCAAGTGGCCTTGTGGTATGGTTAAGCATCTTTTGGGTATATGTCCAAGAGTGGTATTGCTGGGTGTTGATATAGATTGATATCCAATTTTCTGAGAAATCATCAAACTGATTTCCAAAGTGGCTGTACAAGTTTGCATTCCCACCAGCAGTGGAGGAATGTTTCCCTTACTCCACATCCTCTTCAACATAGGCTGTCATTAGTGTTTTTGATCTTGACCCTTCTGATAGGTCTAAGATGGTATCTCAGAGTTGTTTTGATTTGCATTTCCCTGATAGTTAAGGATTTTGGTCCCTTCTTTAAGTGCATCTTGGCCATTTGAGATTCTTCTGTTGAGAATTCTCTGTCTAAAGCTGTAACCCACTTTAATGGGGTTATTTGTTATTTTGATGTCTAGGCTCTTGAGGTCTTTATATATTTTAAATGTCAGTCTTCTGTCATATGTGGGGTTGGTGAAAATCTTTTTCAATTCTGTAGGCTGCTGTTCTGTCTTTTTGACATTGTCCTTTGCCTCACAGAATCTTTTCAGTTTCAGGAGGTCCCATTTATTAATTATTGATCTCAGTGTCTGTGCTACTAGTGTTATATTCAAGGAGTAGTTTCCTGTGCCAATGCATTTAAGGCTACTCCCACTTTCTCTACTATCAGCTTCAGTGTAACTGGATTTATGTTGAGGTCTTTGATTCACTTGAACTTCAGTTTTGTGCAGAGCAATAGATATGGATCTATTTGCATTCTACTACACGCTGCCATCCAGTTATACCAGTACCATTTGTTGAAGATGCTTCCTTTTTTCCATTATATATTTTTGGCTTCTCTGTCAAAAATCAGGTGTTCGTGGGTGTGTGGGTTTATGTCAGGGTCTTTGATTAGATTCCATTGATTCATGTGTCTGTTTTATGACAATCCCAAACTGCTTTTATTACTATAACTGTATAATAGAACTTGACATCAAGGATGATGATACCTCCAGAAGTTCCTCTATTGTACAGGGTTGTTTTTGCTATTCTGGGTTTTTTTTTTTTTGTTTCTTGCATATGAAGTTGAGTATTGTTCTTTTGAGGTCTGTGAAAAGTTGTGTTGGGGTTTTGATGGGGATTGCATTGAATCTGTAGATTGTTTTTGGTAAGATTGACATTTTTACTGTTAATCGTACCAATCTATGACCATGGGAGATGTTTCCATTTTCTGATCTCTTCCCCAGTTTCTTTCTTCAAAGACCTAAAATTCTTGTCATACAGGTTTTTCATTTATTTGGTTAGAATTACTCTAAGATATTTTATATTATTTGTGGCTATTGTAAAGTGTTTTGTTTCTCTGATTTCTTTCTCAGCCCATTTATCATTTGTACATAGGAGGTCTACTGATTTTTTTTAATTAATCTTGTATCCAGCCACATTACTGAAGGTGTTTATCAGCTGTAGGAGTTCCCTCATCAATTTTGGGGAGTCACTTAGGTATACTATAATATCATCTGCAAATAGTGAAAGTTTGACTTCTTCCTTTCCAATTTGTATCTCCTTAATCTCCTCCAATTGCTCTTGCTAGAACCTCAAGTACTATACTGAATAGATATGAAGAGAGTGGACAGCCTTGTCTTGTCCCTGATTTTAGTGGAATCATTTTGAATTTCTCTTCATTTAAGTTGATGTTGGCTCTTTACTTGCTGTATATTGGCTTTATTATATTTATGTATGTTCTTTGTATCCCTGTTCTCTCCAGAACCTTTATCGTGAAGGGTTAGTGGATTTTGTCAGAGTTTTTCAGCATCTAATGAGATGATCACGTAGGTTTTTTCCAGTTTGTTTTTATGGTGAATTACATTGATGGATTTTCATATGTTAAACCATCCCTGCATCTCTGGGATGAAGACTACTTGATCATGGTGGTTGATTTTTTTGATGTGTTCTTAGATTTGGTTTGCCTATATTAGTGGCACTATTAATGAGTATTTTTGCATCAATGTTTATGAGGGAGATTGGTCTGTAATTCTCTCTCTTTGTTGCATCTTTGTTTGGTTTGGGTATCAGGGTAACTGCAACCTCATAAAAAGAATTTGGCAATATTCCTTCTGTTTCTATTGTGTGAAACAATTTGAAGAACATTGCTATCAGCTCTTCTTTGAAATGCTGATAGAATTCTGCACTGAAACCATTTGGCCTTAGGCTTTTTGTTGTTGGGAGTCTTTTAATGACTGTTTCTATTTCCATAGGAGTTAAAATTCTGCTCAAATTATTAATCTGTTTTTGATTTATTTTTGGTATATAGTACATTTCAAGCAAGTTGTCCATTTCTTTTAGGTTTTCCAATTTTGTAGATTACAGGCTTTTGAAGCATGACCTAATAATTCTCTGTATTTCTTCATTGTCTGTTGTTATGCCCCCCATTTTTCTGATTTTTTTAATTTGGATATTCTTTCTCTACCTTTTGATTAGTTTGTATAAAGGTTTGTTTATCTTTTTGATTTTCTCAAAGAACCAACTATTTGTTTCATTGACTCTTTGTATTGTTTTCTTTGTTCCAATTTTACTGATTTCAGCCCTGAGTTTGATAATTTTCTGCTGTCTACTCCTCCTGGATGAGTTTGATTCTTTTTGTTCTAGAACTTTCAGGTGTGCTGTTAAATCACTTATGTAAGATGTCTCCAAATTCTTCATGTAGGCACTTAGTACTATGAATTTTCTTCTTAGCAATGCTTTCATTGTGTCCCATAAGTTTGGATATATTGTACATTTATTTTAATTGAATTCTGGGAAGTCTTTAATTTCTTTCTTATTTCTTTCTTGAGCCGGTGGTAGTTCAGCTGGGAGTTGTTCAACTTCCATGAATTTGTAGGCTTTCTATAGGTTGTGTTGCTGTTGAATTCTAACTTTAACCCATGGTGGTTCAATAAGATACAGGGAGTTGTTCCAAATTTTTGCCTCTGCTGAGATTTGCTTTATGGTTATGTGCCCAATTTTAGAGAAGGTTCCATGAGATTCTGGAAAGAAGGTATATTCTTTTGTGTTTGGGTGAAATGTTTTGTAGATATCTATTAAGTCTACTTGAGTCATAATATCTGTTAGTTCCCTTGTTTCTCTGTTAAGCTTCTGTCTGGCTGACCTGTCCATTGTTGGGAGTGGAGTGTTGAAGTCTCCTACTATTAATGTGTGAGACTTGATGTGTGATTTAAACTTTACTAATGTTTCTTTTACAAATGTGGGTGTCATTGTACTTGGTACATAGATGTTCAGATGGCCAAATTTATATTTATGCACTGCACATTATTCTAGTCATGATATAAAAAAGAGAAAAGTCATGGCTCAGAATTATATGTGCTACAAGTAGGAGAAAAAGCATCATAAACCTTCGGAACAGGAATGGAGGGAAGGTCACAACTGAGGGATTCAGAGTGGGGACAGCCTCCAGGATCTTTATCTATCCTTCTGAACCATGCTGCCTACCTGCCTGCCTGGAGTTAGCTTCAGTCCTCTGAGACCCATCCTCCTTTCCATTTAGTCATTAGGAGAAAAGAAAGGAGAGAGAGGGGCTTTTACTTATCTCTCCCTTCTCACACTCTGGCCTGTCTGCACACACCAGTATTACAGAGCTTTCTTTTCTCTGGTCTTTTGTTCCATGACCACGAGGACGGAAGCATGCGCACAAACAGGAGCAAGTTTTTCTTCAAGCGAAAGGCCTAGGTGTTTCTGTGTCAATCAATAATGTAGAATATTTATCACAAGCTTACAAACAGTCCAGCCACCAAAGCCAGATAACTGAGACCCTGATGGGGTGAGGCAAGGAATCAAAGGAGAAGCAGGTATCAGGGCAGATGATGGACAGACTCAACCTGATATAAGGAGAATGATTGAGAAAGAGAAAGAGACAGAGGGAGAGAGGAGGAAGAAACTATAATAAACTCAAAATTATAATGCAAAAGTGTAATTGGGTGTTACTTAAGCCAGAATAGTGACATCTCATATCATACTCTTCCGCAATCTTCTTGTCTTTTTTAAAAATAAGTAAACATTATTTATCTAAACAAAGTTCCCTCCATTAAAGGCTTAGTACCCAGTAGTTGCTGCAACCACCTATCTTCCTTCTGGTCATTTTATGGCTTCCAGGAACTTAGCAGTTTCCCATGCTACACCTTCCCTGCTGTGATATGTCATGATGTCACAGGCTCAAAAGCAATTGAGGCCAGTGAACCTTAGCTTGAAGCCTCCAAAGTCGCACCAAATAAGCCCTATGCCTTTATAAGCCGATTAGCTGGAGCATTCCCTTGCAAACATGAGGAGCTAACTAACACTGTGAAGTTAAGAGTCTAAGCCTGCTTCAGAATTTTTAGGTAGCAACAAATTGATAAAATCAGGGTTGGAGTCCATGGATTGATAGAGAGCCACCTACATTCCCAAGTATGGCATAACACCTACTGCTTTCTAGGTCTTTCTGCCTGATGTAGCTAGTATTATTATTGACAGGAAAAAAAAAACTAAACAAAACCTCTATTTTTACACATTCTAAAGGACTGATAATTCACTCAGTTTGGAGGTCACACAGATGGACAATGTGTTACTACCCTCACATTTGCTTTTCTGTAGAGAACACTTTAGCCATATGGTATTCAGGGACATGGTCATCTCCTCTGTTGAAAACACTGACTCTTCCTTGACCTTTCAGATAATGGGTGACTGGAATGGATGCAAAGGCTTGGTCATCACATTGTGTCATAACCTTTGCTGCCTTAACCTTTGAGTTAAGAGACTTCTGCTCAGTTCTGCATGCAGATGTGCTGGTCATCAGGGGAGCGTTTCCTTCTAAAACTGTGAATCAAGGTTGAACACCTAGACTTGACTGATCTGTCCCTCCCACTTCAAAGCCAATGACACCAAACATCTGTCTGACAGGAAATGACAGGCCACAGAAGGAATGTGGGAGGATTGCAGGAAGATCTTTCCTATTCCCAGAAAACACACACACACACACACACACACACACACACACACACACACACACCTCCTTTGTTCACCTGTATTAACCAAAGTATGGAATATGTGGTATGCACAAGTCAGTTAAAGATGATTTTTTGTTTCATGTTTAAGCAGGTAAGTTTTGATTGTATAACCAAACCTTTCATATGCCAATATGAAAGGGTGGCATATAATAATGTCATCAGGACTATGTAGCCAACAAGAATTAACATGGCTCGTCCAGTCTCAGAGTTGTACTCATAATAGAGAGATCAATATATATGTTACCTGTCCTGTAGTCTTTCTTGGTTTCTTTCACGTCCAAGATTTTCAGGAGGTCTCCCCCAATCAAATTTGATCTTCATTATTTTTAAAGAGAACTGTAACTTTTTGTTTCCCATGGAAACAAAGGCATAACCTCTCCCCCAAAGCAACGTTTTTTCTAATTCCATTTTGAAGTTAAAAAATTCTTAAAATATATAGATTGGTTTAACTTAGCAGTTTTCATAATTCAATGTCTCTCAGCAGCTATTATTTTTGTACATTAACCTTTTAAAATTTTGAAGTTAGTTCAGGCACCCTCTCCTCCACTGCCCAGGGTCCTAGCTGGGGACATCCCTGTGGACATCTGGGAACCCCTCTAGGTCAAGCCTCTTGCCAACCCCACAATGCCTCCCTTAATTAAGATTTTATCTTCTTCCCTGCTCCCATATCTGTCCTTCCTCCATCTCAACCATCCCACTCCCCCAAGCTCTCCCAACCCTCCCCTTATCCCTTCTCTCTCCCCATCTCCTCTTTCCCCCACCCCCACCCCCATGCTCCCAACTTTTACCTGGCAATCTTGTCTGCTTCCAATTTTCAGGAGGATCTATATATGTTTTTCTTTGGGTTTGCCTTATTACTTGGGTTCTCTAGGATCACAAACTATAGGCTCAATGTCTTTTGTTATGGCTAGAATCCACTAATGAGTAAGTACATACCATATTCATATTTTTGGGTCTGGGTTATCTCACTCCAGATAGTGTTTTCTACTTTGATCCATTTGCATGCAAAATTCAAGATGTCATTGTTTTTTACCGCTGAGTAGTACTCTAATGTGTAGATGTACCACACTTTCTTTATCCATTCTTCCATAGAGGGGCATCTAGGTTGTTTCCAGGTTCTGGTCCTATAGTCAGACTGATGATTATCTTGAATATCACCATAGAACCTTCGTCCAGTGACAGATGGAGATAGAGACAGAGATCCACATGGGAGTACTGGACTGAGCTCCCAAGGTCCAGTTGAAGAGCCTAAGGAGGGAGACTATGACCAAAGAAGTCAGGACCAGGAGCGGTTGATCCACCCACTGAGACAGTGTGCCTGATCTAATGGGAGCTCACCAAAGCCAGCTAGACTGGGATTGAATGAGCATGGGACCAAACTGGACCCTCTGAATGTGGCTGACAATTGGGGCAGACTGAGAAGCCAATGATAATGGCACTGGGATTTGTCTCTACTGCATGTACTGGCATTTTGGGATCCTAGTCTATTTGGATACATACCTTCCTAAGTCTGGATGGAGGGGGGAGGGCCTTGGACTTCCCACAGGGCAGGGTACCCTGCCCTCTCTTAGGACTGGAGGGGGAGGGGAGAAGGGGGAGTGGGGAGTGGGAGGGAAGTCGGAGGAGGAGAGGAAGTGGAAATTTTGATTCCTATTATTTCTAAAGTAATAAAAAATTTATCAGAGAAAAAAATTTTGAAGTTAACAAAGCACCATAAAGGACCCAGACATGCTGTGTATTTCCCATCTTTATGAGACTTATTTTTATATTATTTTATTCTCTCTTCAAAGACTTTATTATTCTTAAACTATTTTTGCTATGCCAGTTTATATGCATTTTATTTTCTTTCTTTGGCATCTAAGAATATTTTTAAAACATACTATACATTTTAGAGTTTGTGTGTGGTGTGTGTGTATGTGTGTGTGTGTGTGTGTGTGTGTATGTGTGTACCTAGCTTTAGTAAGTGTCTAGGGCATTCTCTGACTGCTTGAGACAAATCTTAAACCACCATGTCATCTGCAGCCATGTCTCTGTACACCAAGCACCAGCCTGCCTGAGAGACTGCAGGACTAGGAAGTCATGTTTGGCTCCTTGTCCAGAACTTTTCTGAGCTTTCTCAGGCCCTAAGTTTGGGTATTCAAGTCTCTACATTGAACATCACAAGTAACGGATTTTTCTTTAGCCCACCAGCTCACAAATAATGACATGGAGACATGGTTAATTATGAAAGCTTGATCTTAGCTTAGGCTTGTCCCACTAGCTCTTATAGCTTAAACCATTTAAGTAAACCACGAATGTTACATAACACCCATCCTGTTTCTTCCGAGTCTGACTGGTGACTCTCACACCTGTTTCCTCCTCCTACTTCTAGTTTCCTTTCTCTGCCTGGAAGTGCCACCTGTACCTCTTGCCTGGTTCTTGAATTGATCATTCAGCTTTTTATTAAACCAATCATGGCAATATATCTTCACACAGTATACAAATATCCCAACAAGGCCAGACTTCCTAATGGTGCCATTCCCTTTGGGAGCCATTTTCTTCCAAACAACCACAGTGTGTCACTGGAGATTGGCTTTGAGATTTCAAACACTCATGCCCGGCCCAGTTTATCTCTCTCTTTCTTTGTCTACAATTTGCAGACTAGATGTGAACTCTCAGATACCTCTCTACTACCATGTCTACCTGCCTACTGCCTACTGTCATGCTCCTTGCCATGACCATCAATACTAACTCACTGAAACTCTAAGCAAGCATAAAATTAATTTTTTTCTCTAGGTTGCCCTGGTTGTGGTGTCTCCTTCAAGGCAACAGAACAGTAACTAAGACACAATATTTTCATTATCTATTCATCTGATTATGGCCATCATGACTGATCCCATTTCCTTGCTACAAGGAATAGAACATCAGGGAAATATACATTAAAGCTCTTTGAAGATACCACCTCATTCCAGTGAGAATGGCTATCATAAAGAAATCTAACAACAATGACTGAAGCAATGGTTCAGCAGTTTAGAGCACTGACTACTCTTACAGAGGACCCAGGTTTGGTTCCCAGCTCACTTGGCAGCTCACAACCTCCTGTCACTACAGTTCCAGGCATTTCAATGGCTTTTTTTTTTTAAAAATTCCATAACCTTATGGATGGAAATGGTACACATATGTACTTTCAGGCACAACACACACACGTCAAATAAAATTAATTAATAAAAATATAACAGCAAATGCTGTTGGAGAGATGAGGAAAGATGAACCTTTATTCACCATTGATGAGACTAACAACTAGTACAGCTATTATGGAAATCAGTTGAGAGGTTTATAAAAGAATTAAAATATAACTACCTACCTGTGGTAGCTTGAATGTAATTGGCCCCTAAAATATTATAGGTAGTGGCACCATTAAGAGGTACGGCCTTGTTGGAGGAAATGTGTCACTGTAGGAGTGGACTTTGAGGTTTCATAGGCTCAGGAGACCACCCAGTGTGTCAGTCAACTTCATTTTGCCTACAAGATGTAGGATTCTCAACTCCAGTGTCGTGTCTGCCTGCATGCCACCATGCTCCCTACCATGATGATAATGGACTAAACTTCTGAACAGGAAGCAAGCTACCCCAATTAAATGTTTTCCTTATAAGAGTTACTGCGGTCATGGTGTCTCTTCACAGCAATAAAATCACTACCTAAGACACTGCTATATAACCTACCTATGCTAGCCCCTGGACATAGTCACTGAGGATATTTTAGAAAATAGAAAAATAATTTTACACACGATCCTAGAAACTGGTTTTCTCTATGCTGATGTTCTCTGTCTCTGTCTCATCACTGTTTTTCTGTCTCTGTCCCTCTCTTATACACATACATACACACATAAGCTTGCTCAAAATTATTTAAGCCACACAAGAAATACATGTTCCAAACCAATATCTTGTTGCACATTTATTCCCAGCACTCGGGAAGCAGAAAGAGACAATAGAATTGCAAACCCAAGGCTAACCTGGAGAACATAGTGACATCTTGTTTCAAAAACAGTGAAGGCCTGGATAATACCTCCGTTATACAGTGCTTGCCTACCATACAGTGTGTGTGATCTCCAGAGCCACAATATATAAAGAGAATCTGTTTTACATATATGTATATATACACATAAATATACACATATTCTAATAGGAAATGCTTACCTTGAACAAAGAATGCCCTATGTTGTGCCTGTCATCTCTCCTGCTTACACTATGACCTTTAACAGAACATGTTTAGAAATATTACTCCTTTACCAAGCATGTTTGCCAAAATATTCAGCCTGTAAGTGTTCCCCCATGCAAATATGCATAGGCTCACTGAAGAAGAGTATGCTGATTTAGAGATAGCTTTTATGCTGCCCTTTCCTGATGTAGACAAATAGGCTCTCTCTGATTTTTATGTCTTGGCATTGTTTCATTAGCTTTATGTTCACCAAGATGGGGATCTCCTTCATTCAGTCACACTGTTCCAAACACAGTATATTCAAAGTTTCTTTTCAGTGTTTCCTTCTAAAATAGCTTCTTTGCGGGGCTGACCTGAAGTTAAGAAGGGGTTGAAGCATGACTAAAACCCCAGATGTTCTCATCCTAAGAGCAGCAAGAGTTTGACATATCCCCACATCCCTTTCACCGCCCATTTGCGCAGATGCCAGTAGACCCCAGGAGTTAGGCTTCTCTCAATGTTGATGTGCCCTGGTGCACATAGCAACTGCTAATCACACGCGTCTCCAAGGCTACAGTGACTGGTGGCTGCTTATGTGACTGCTCACACATCCTGGGCTGGACTTTCTCTATGACCATGTAAGGTTTCTTCCCCTGGCCCTTGCTGCCTCTGAGTGTGCAAATGAAGTGCCCTAGATGTTCTTTCCCCAACCAATGGTATACCACTGCATGGACCCAACCAGTCATTTTTCCTAGGATATAACTGTCCCTTGCTCCCCTCTGAATAAGCTGCCCACTGACACAGCCTCTCAAGTGTTTCTTCCCTTGGTACTCACCCTGGCTAAGGATACTCAGGATCTACCTTTGACCCTGGCCATGCTTGGCCCACTCCCCCTCCCCCAGGTCAGATGAGTGTGCAATAGTCCAACCATGCTTGGATGAAACGGGTCTCAAAAACCAGCATTTCTTTAAAGAGAATAGCTTACATTTTACAAAATATCAAAGTTTTGAAAGTCACAGTCAATTTCTGTGAACAATAGTTCAACATGGGAAAATTGTTGTTTTCCATGATGGGTAAAAATGTAGTCCAAGTCCCTGGTTGAAAGGGCATATAGAGGTACCACAATCCTGGCCTACATTACCTAGGTTATCAAACACTGGCTACAGAAGGAAGGATGGGAGTACAGAACTCCAAAACCCTGGAACTCAGACCATTTGTCTGCATGCTGGCAGAAATTCTCAAGATCACCAACAATGCCCTGTGGTGGCCATTTAGACTGGTTGTCAAGAGTGTTCTGAGGCCAGGGCACAGAACAAAAGAATTTGGGGCATATGGTGTGAGATAGCCCCAATTTGGATAAATTTTACAGCAGACACTCCAGGGGTGGCTGAGGATTGGGTTTAGACCCAGCACTGCCCATTTCCAAACCTGTACTGGAGACCAAAGACTATAGTGAGGCATCCCACACAATAGCCTGGGGTCAAGCAGTGGGGATGGGGTAACCAACAGCTCCCTGGAACAGAGACCTTCTCTGCTCCAGAGCAACCTTGATCTGATGCAACAGCTGTTTGGCAGGGAATCCTAGGGGTCCTGGACCCAGAAGAGGTACCTAGTACCTCTTTAGGCAATGTATAGGAAACAACAGACTTATCCCAATTTGAAATTTGATCACATCTAGCAAAGAGAAAGATAGAGGGAGAGGAGCCAAAAGGAAGGAGGGGGAGGGAGAAGGGGAGGGGGGAGCGGGAGGGGACTGGGAGAAGGGGAGGAAATGTAAAATTTTTTTGAATGGAAAAAAAAATAAAAGAATATGGAAAAAAGAAAAAAAAAAGAAAAGATGTAACAGCAGGCTTATTGAGAACAGCTCCCAAGTGGGTTCACTGGTCTCAGAGAACGAGATCAGAGAAGCTTCAATCCCTAACTAAGGCAGGGAAATTTTATAGATTGCAGGCAATGGGTAATATTGTATCGCCCACAAGCTGAGTTTATTCCCAAGTGCAGTCAAAAGCTGAGCACTTAAGCAAGAACTTGGACAGCTGGTAGCATCAGAGGAGGAAGTTACAATAGTTGTCAAGAATGTGGAAGTCAATGTTTTAGAGCCTTTCCTTTGTTTGGAGTTTCTATGAGTGGGTGGGGTTTGGAGAGGGAGAGAGATGGGAATAGGGCTTTCTGAACCATGCAGGGGCAAGCAAGAGGCTCCAACCAAACAACCAAATTGTTACTGGATCTCAAGCTGACCTTCCCTCTACTCCATGGTCTATCATGTTCTTCATGAAAGCAAAGGGACCCCGATACCTCCCCCAGCAATTTATTCTTATAACCCTGGTATTCTGATATGTTTTCTTCACTCACAACTCCCCCCCCCCACACTATGCTTTCTCTATTCTCTCTTCCCTTGTTATTCTCTCTTTTCTATCCCTGGCCATGTCTATTCTGCTAACCTTGTTAAATCTACTTTCTTTCTCTGCTCTGGACTCTTCCAGATGCTTCTGACTGTTCTCTCTCTCTCATATCTACAAAACAAAACAAAATTAAAAAAAAAACCTTACCCTTAACCAAGGAGTGGTCCTGCTGTCAGTTTATACAGTAATTGTGGTTGGTTGAATAAAATTTGCCCCCTATAGCCTTATATATTTGAATGCTCAGAGAGTGACACTATTTGAAAAGGTTAGTAAATGTGACATTGTTGGAGGAATTATTTCACTGAGGGTGGGCTTAGAGGTCTTAGAAACTCAGCCCAGGACCAGTATTGCTATCTCTCTTCCTGCTGCCTTTGTATTCAAACATAGAACTCTAAGGTACCATGTTTGCCGATATGTCATCATGCTCCCTGCCATGAGGATAATGAACTAAACAAACCTCTGAAACTGTAAGTAAGCCCCAACTTAGAACACTAAGACAGCAACTGTCTTAAGGTTTCTATTGCTATGCTAAAGCTCCATGACCAAAAAACAAGCTGGGGAGTGTCTTAGTTTGGGTTTCTATTGCTGTGAAGAGACACCATGACAACAGCAACTCTTATAAAGGAAAACATTTAATTGAGATGGAAGCTTACAGTTTCTGAGGTTCAGTCCATTATCATCATGGTAGGAAATGTAGCACCTAGAAATATGGTGGTGTACAGGCAAATATGGTGCTGGAGATTTCTACATCTTGATCCAAAGGCAACAGGAAGGGAGCTAAGACACTGGGTGTTATCTTGACCATAGGAAACCTCAAAGCCTGACTCCCCAGTGACACACTTCCATTTCCTCCAACAAGACCACAACTACTCCAATAAGGCCACATCTCCTAATAATGTCACTCCCTTTGGGGACCATTTTCCTTCGGACAACCACAAAGAGGAAAAGATATTGCTGTTCATAATCAAAGGAATTCAGGACAGGAACTCAAACAGGGCAGGAATCTGGAGGCAGGAACTGATGCAGAGGAAAAAGAGGAGTGCTGCTTACTGACTTATTCATGGTTTGCTCAGCCTATTTTATTATAGAGCTCAGGACCACCAACCCAGGGATAGCACCATCCACAATGGGCCAAACCCACCTTCTCTCTACCCATCAATCACTAATTAAGAAAATGCCTTATAACTGGATCTTAGGGAGGCATTTTCTCAATTGGGATTTCCCCCTTTCACATATTATTGGAGGAAGGAGCTAGTTAGTTCCACACTACTGAGCCCTGAAATAATCACACAGAAACTGTATTAATTAAAACACTGTTTGACCCATTATCTCTAACTTCTTATTGGCTAGCTCTTACATTTTAATTTAACCCATTTCTATTAATCTGTGTAGTGTCACGTGGCAGTGGCTTACCAGCAAAGTTTTGGCAGGTCTGACTCTGGCGGTGGCTCCATGCATCTCTTTCCTCCCTTTTTCCTCCCAGCATTCAGCTTAGTTTTTCCCACCTAGCTGAGTTCTGCCCTTCTATAGATCCAAAGCAATTTCTTTATTCATTAATCAATAAAAGCAACACACAGGCAGAAGGACCTCCCATACCAACATATCCCTAGTTTGGGTATCAAGTTGACATAAGATTAGCTAGCACAGCTTGCCTCTTGTCAACTTGACACACAAACATAATCACTGTTGAGCCACAGCCCTTCCTTTCTGATTCATCACCAAGATCTCACATTAAAATTATAAATAACTTTAAAAGTTCAACAGTCTTTTCAGATTCAAACATATTAAAGTTTCAGTCTCTTTTAGAATAACCAATCTCTCTAAAAATCCAAAATCTCTTTTAAAAGTTCAGTCTTTCAGCTGTGGGCTCCTGTAAAAATCAAAATTAAATTAAATACCTTCCTCAGGAGGGAAGAACCAAGGCACAGTCACAATCTGAACCAAGCAAAACGATTCAATGCCCAATGATCTGAGATTCACTCATAATCTTGTGGGCTCTTTATGGAGTCTGAGTTCACTTTTCCAGCTCTGCCCTCTGCAGCACACACAGCTTGTCTTCTAGGCTCCAGCTACTTCCACTCTATTGCTGCTGCTGCTGTTCTTGGTTGTCATCCCATGGAACTGGAATTTCCAAAATATTCGGGTCTCTGCTGCAAATGAGCTGCACTTTCACCAATAGCCTCTCACAGGCTCTCTTCATGGTGCCACACCTCAACTTCTTTGCAGGACTGTGGTGATATTTTGTTTGTGCTGTAACAAATAAAGCTTGTCTGAAGATCAGAGCGTGGTGCTAGCCACTAGTTAGCCCTAGAGGCCAGGCAACAGTGGCACACACCTTTAATCCCAGCACTTAGGAAGCAGAGGCAGACATATCTCTGAGTTCAAGGCTACACAAGATTGATCCAGTCTAAAAGAGAAACAGAAATAGGTGGTGGTGTCTCACACCTTTAATCCCAGTTCTTGAGAGTCACATGCCTTTAACCCCAACAAAGATACAAAAAGTGATATGGCTGGGTAGAGAGAGGAATATAAGATGTAAGGAGACAGAGGCTCAGCTCATTTAGTTTGAGGATTCATGGAGACTGGATTGCCCTTTCAGTCCAAGGTAGAGGTAAGAACTAGTGAGTAATTGCTCTGCTTCTCTGATCTTTCAGCTTTTACCCAGATAGTTGGCTCTGGGTTTTTATTAAGACCAATTAGGATTTCAGCTACACCGGACCACTTCAGTCCTGGGCCTTCAACTGCCATTAAGACCATTCTTACCAATGGTCTCAACTGGCCTCTCAAAGTGCTGAGCCTCAGCTTCTCTCCATGGACCCTTGATGCCTTCAAAACCAGCACCACCTGGGTGACTCCTACACTACCAAGATCAGCTGCTAGTGCAAGATACAACCTTATACATTTTTGGACCATGGCTTCTCTGGGCTCTTAGGAAACATTCCTAGAATATTTCACCTCAGTTATGCTTGTCTCTTCTTAATCATCACTAATTTCTTTGTTCCAGATAAACAGCATCTATTATTCCAGTAATGCAAATATTCACTTCAGTGGTGCTGGTCTCTTGTTAATTATGGCTGACTCCTCAGTCACAGCTGACCAGAATGATAGACTCTTAACAGAAAATAGCAAATGGCACTAATAGAGGCTTTGAATTTCCCTCTGAAACTTCAGAAGCCAGGTCTCCATCATCTGCATTGCTCTCATTGCATTGTTATCGTCCAAGCTCATGTAGAACCAGCTCACTGACCTCTCAACTCACAATGGATTTTCTAGCTCAAAGTTCCAAAGTCCTTCTAAAATCCTTCCCCAAACAACATAGTCAGGTATGTCACAGCAGCACCTTATCCCTGGTACCAACATCTCTTAGTTAGAATTTCTATTGCTGGGAGAAAACACCATGACTAAAAAGAAAATTGGAGAGGAAAGGGCTTCTTTGGCATACCCTTCCATATTTCTGTTTATTATTGAAGGAAGTCAGGATAAGAATTCAGTCAAGTCAGGATTCTTGAAGCAGGAGCTGATCCAGCGGTCATGGGAGGGTATTGCTTATTGGCTTGCTTCCCATGGCTTGCTCAGCCTTTCATATAGAACCCAGGACCATCAACCCAAGGATGGTACCACCCACAATGGGCTGGGCTCTCCCTTGTCTATCACTAGTTTAAAAAAATGCCTTCCCCATTAATCATTAAGAAAATGCTCTACAGCTGGATCTTATGGAATCATTTTCTCAGTAGATGTTCTCTCCTTTCAGATAACTCTAGGTTGTGTTGAGCTGTTTTAATAGTAGCCAGCATAATAATCTTATGATCTTTTGTAGAGTTTGGAATGCCACATTGCTACTTAGTGCCAGAACCACAATTCAGATCCCATATTTTTTTAATCTTAAAAGTAATATGAATCATTTATCTATATTGTTCTATTATTAATAAAAACTTAGGAGTCAGATATTGGGATAAAGAACTCATGGATCAAGAAAGCAGTGGATAAACAACTATCTAACCCTTTCTCTCCACTTTTCCAGATCTAAAAGGACATGATTCTCTCCAAGTTCTTCCCTATCTCTTTCAGTACCTCTGTATTTGGGCTCTTCAAAATTTCTATGGCTAATTCCACTCAACTAGTCATGGACTCTGCTCTTGTTTCAAATTTTAACCTTATTAATAGACTCAGTATTACTGTGAAATCAAATATCCCTCAATATTTCCCCCTTTCACCTAAATAAAAAGGAAAAGCTTTAACTCTAACACAGTCAAACTATAATAAGAATAATTATCAGGTAAGGCTTACATTTACAATGTTCAATCCATTTATATTTGGCAAGTTTGGATAAATTGCTCTGTTGTCTATCTTATCTTGATGAGTTCAAAGTTTCATATCTAAATCGCTTTTTATCTACCCTATATGATTTCTTCGTATCATTCCTATACCCCCTTTTTCTTTTCAGAAAATGATCACTGAATCTAATATCTTTTTATTTCATTTTCTTCCTAATCAAGGCCAATCAGAATTTGCAATCAATCCTCTAAATAATGATAAGCATCCATAATCCACTGAACAATCAAAAACCACCACCACCACCTTTTGGGGATGTGGGCTTCATGCTCTTAAAATTACTTTCTGTTGTCTGGGGCAAGGGCATCTGGTGTGGGAGATCCTTCTGTATATATGTTGCTTTTATTGGTTAATGAATAAAGCTGTTTTGGTCAGTGGCTTAACAGAATAGAGCAAGGTGGGAATTCCAAGCAGATAGAGAAGGAAAAAAGCCAGAATCAGGGAGAAGCCATGTAGCCACAAAAGGAGAAAGACAAGCCACAAGCCAGAACCTTACCAGTAGCCTGTAAGTCTTGTGGTAATATACAGAATAATAGAAATGGGTTAATTTAAGATATAAGAACTAGCTATAAATATACTTAGGCTATTGGCCAAATGGTATTACAATTAATACAGTTTCTGTGTGATTATTTCAGGTCTGGGAAGCCAGGAAATGAAAGAACAGTCTCTGCCTACAGAATGGTGCTTCAACGTGAGACAACTACATCCATGTAAAACCTGAGAGAGCTTAAAAAGGAATTCTAGACACAAAAGAACAGAATTTAGCACCGTTTCTTGGTAGCTGCATTTTTTTCAGATAGGCTCTGTTTGCTGGAGGTGAGCAGAGGGACCACAGTTCCTTTAAGAGAGGTCTTCCAGATTCAGCTGTAGCACCAAAACAGAACAAAACAAAACTATGTGGTTTTTGAATGGCATCTTCCTGGTTCATGCTAGTTGCATGAATAGTTCTGGCCATTTCAGGAGGCCGAGCACTTAAATGGGGTCCGTGAGCAGCGTATTACAAACTGCTTAATGGTGACACAGACCCACTGAGACCCTGGAGCTGGGGCAATGTGCATGGCTCTCAGAAGCAGTGAACATGCCTCTGCCATGTTGGACTGGGCAAAGCCAACAGGCCGTGCTGCAGAGTTGGTCCTAGCCATGTCCATTTAGCATTTTTAAAAGAAGTAAAGTCTGTAAAGAAACACAGTATAGACAGTCATAGATTTAAAAAATTAAAGAAAAATAAGCCATGTAAAGATGGAATATATACAGAGAGTCTGGATTATGTATATTATTGTGTTTTCTTTCAATTTTTTGACTGTGAATGAGCTAAGTACAGAGAGACAGTTCATTGTACACCCTGCTAAGATAAACCAACCTAAATACTTTAAAAGTATCTTGACTTCAAAATTTGGGTCTAAGAATATGTTGTTTTGGAAAAGAGGTTCTGCTTTTGTTTAGACAGAGGATGAAAACCTGTAGAATCCTTCCAGACTAATGTGGTTTGATGGGCCAAGACCCCCTGAAAGGTCTCATAAAACCCCCAAAATACTTTGCCCAACAAAAATCAAGAAGCAGTTTGGAAAGAACTACACCCAAATTCCCAAATATTGTTTATAAATGTTTGTTTACATTTAAAGGGGGATATGCTATAGAGATGAATACTTAGCATTGCTATGGATCTTGGTTTAGTGATACAAATTTAAGGTCAATTTTGTTATATGTATATCTCTGCTCTTGAGTAAGGTATTGTGTTTGTACAGCTCATTTAAAAAATGTAATGTCTAATTAAGAAATACAGGTTAATAGATAATCATCTGCAATATTCAAACTTGTAGTCATGTCAGTTAGCTTTTCTAGATGTACATAGATATATTTCAGATGGATAGTTATTCTTCAAACCTTTCAAAGACTAACAGAATATGGCATTTATAACATTTTAAGAATTTAGACTTTTCATGACAATGAGACACATCTGCTCCTGGCAGCACTAATCTACTTCAAGCAGATGATGGGCATTGAAGAGGCTCCTTTATGGAGTTTGCTAGCCATTTGGGCAAGAAACTGCTCTAGCCTGGACGGCTTGGTGTTATGCTGTATGAACTGGACATGCAGAACCCACAGAAAAATGACTGCTGATGTTGCCTAAAGAAGGAGAGACAGTCCTTCAGGGTTGCTGCTTCATGAAAGAGTCTGCCAGGCATTCTGCAGAACACAGAAGAAGATGACAAACAAACTGTCGATATAGGTGGAACTGTCTTTAAAATTTCCTGCTTTATGGAAAAGTTCGACAGATACTATGGGCCTGTAGGCTGAAAATGGGTGCCCCAATATAATATGTAATTTTACTATGTTAAAGTTAAAACCCTCCTTTTTGAACAGAAAAGGGGAAAGGGTTTGGAAGTCCTTCTGTATATGTGCTGCTTTTATTAATTAAAAAATAATAGAAATGGGTTAATTAAAGATATAAGAGCTAGCTACACTTAAACTATTGGCCAAACAGTATTGCAATTAATACAGTTTCTTTGTGATTATTTCGGGTCTGGGTGGCTGGGAACAAGCAAGCAGTCTCCACCTACAGGCATCTTTAGGGGACCCTGAGAAACTTAAGGACAAGTCCTGGAAGAGGTAGCTGTTGTCCAATTCTGGTGTGACAGGAAAGTGTAGATCTTATCAGAAGTCCTGGCTGAAGTCTATGAGGCTGTAACATCTTAGCCAACTGCTTTGAAGTCATCCTGAGCTGATCTATGGGCAATGTTTGTCAATTTAGTGGCATTCACAAACCAGGTAGAATCTAAATAAAACCAAAGGATTGTGAGATTAGTGATAATAGAATAATTCCTTAATTCTGGTTTCCTTCTGTTTCATACCATATGTCTCTTCTGACATGGGACAGAGATGTTGGATTTTCCTTTAATAAGCATTCTTGGGTTTAGAGAAGGAGAGAGATATGCTACAACTCCAAAGTCAGCTTTAATTTTTAATTAAATTGGGACTACAAGAAAACCAATTGCCTTATATGTCTGTAGAAACCAGCAGAAACAAACATTTGGGAAGATTTATGGATTTTTTTTCTTGTTGAAAGTGTGGTAATTTATTAGACCAATTTGCTCTTCATTGGGATGCTTTCTCTTGATGACTCATCATTCTTCTTCTGATGTCTCATTTGTCCTGTGGTCTTCAGATTCCTTAGTTGGATGCTTTTATTCTCCCAGAAAGAAAAAAACAAACCCAATCCCAACTTTGGAGAGGTTATATCTAACTTTTTGGTCAGGGTATATCTGATCAAATGAAAGACATTTGTTAGCCTTATAAGTTAGTTTAGATTGAATGGTCATGTTATTTTAAGAACTACCACCTCTTCTAATCAAGAGATCTCTCCTGTTTGAATCTAATCTTTATCAATCTTGATGGTATTCATAACACTTCTACTCCTGTGGAAACAAGAGCAAAACCTCTTCCCCAATATAACACATTTCCTGGCTTCCCTTCTGGGGTCAATGCCTCTTTAAAGTATACATGCTGTTTTAATTCAACAGTTTTTCTAGTAATCAATGTATCTCCACAGCTGTTGTTCCTTTCTCATTAACATTTTAAAAAATTTAAAGTTAATAAAACAGTGTGTAATGTACCTCTGGGGGTTTTTATTACCCATTTCTGTTTATTAAGTTTATCTTTGAAAAGGCAATTAGATCTTTAGATAACTACTTGTCCTGTAGGATTGTATGGTATACTTGTAATACGTTTTATGTTGTAATATGCAAAAAAACTGTTTCATTTTGCTATAGACATATGTTGCAGCACTGTCAGTCTTAATTTGTATGGAAATTCCAGAATGGCCATAACTTCTCATAAATTTGTAATTACAGAATCAATCTTTACAGAACTCAAAGTAGTTGCCTATTGGTATCCTGAATATACATCTCTGGTATGGTGTAAATACTTTAATTTTCCAAACTTTGCAAAATGAAACATATCCATTTGCCAAATTTTATTCCTTTGAGTACTCTTTTGTTGTGATATTTCATTTTTATTTTAATAAATAAAGTTTGCCTGAAGTTCAGAGAGTAAAACAGCTGCACTGATCAGCCTTACAGACCAGACAGTAGTGACACACAACTTTAATGCCAGTAACTACACTAGTTTGCCATAGATACTGGGCAGTAGTGGTGCACACCTTTAATCTCAGCACTAGAGAGGAATATAAAATTGGAGGAGACAGCTTTCACTCACAGACTCATTCTGAGATTCCTGGAGGCAGGATCACCATTTCAGACTGAGGTAGGGGTTAGAGTCAGTGGCTGGATGTTTTGCTTTCCTGGTCTTCAAGTTGAACCCCAATTTTTGTGTTTGGGTTCTTATTAATCATGGTACACCTTTTTGGGTTACTTGATGCAGGTGTGTGGTTATACAAAGAACAAGTAAGACATTTTCTTATAATGTCCTTGGCTTGTTGCCAAATGATAGAAAAATCTTTCTTCAAGCCTTTACTATTAATATGGTGCTGCTTACAAAATTATGAGGCTTCTATCAGATTTCCTACCAATAGCTGATAAATTTCATCATTGCCTCATGCTAGAGGAACTGGTAAGCCCATATGGGATCTGATATATGTAATATACAAGGGATGATTTCTATTTCTGATTACTTGTTATAGTTAAATAAATACCAAATTTAATTCTGAATCATCTGGAATAAGTTCAGCAGTTTCACTATGTAAAACAACTCTTTCTGCATATTGAGAGTCAATAACTATATTAAGAGGTTCTGGAAAATCTAATAATATCATGAGAATAGCATATGATTTTGACTTTTAAATGGAATCCTAAGGGCCTTGAGCCACTAGTTATTTTTCCTGACTTATAACCTGCTTTTCATGATGTATTTTCATCCATATAGAATGTAGGGGCTTGAGAAATTGGTGTTCCTCCTCATACCAGATGAAGGAAGATCCAATTGGTTATTTTTATAAACCAAAGTCTCTCGTTTGGGGGATATTTTTGTTAATCTCTCCCAAAAATTACTGCAAGTTTTTTGTCAATGTTCATTTTTTTCTCATAATGAGAAAAATTTCATCATCAGTAAAAGGTACCACAATTTCTCAAAATTTTTAGAGTTGATTCAGAAACTGTTTTTATGTAGGTTCTTAATTTTTTACTCTATTTTTGTAACAAAAATATCTAAAAATTCTAAAATATTATCTCTTCTCTCCATAAGAGTCCCTGTGGAAGAATGCATAGAAGGTAAAATAACCAGAATACAACTAAGTTCTGGATTCAAGAGATCCACATATGCATCCCATTATTTATTTTCTACCAGAGTCAATGCTCTCAACCTCAGCTAATAATTTTCTTGGACTACTTAAGTCCTTATCACCTTGTAAGGTTTGAAATAAATTCCTTAGTTCTTGAGTTGTTAATATGATTCTAGGCAATAGCCAGTTATTATATCCCAGCAGTTTTTGAAAATCATTAAGAGTTCATAATTGATCTCTCCTGATTTGTACTTTCTGTGATTGAATTTTCTGTAAGCCTATATTATCTCCTAGGTAATTAATAGAATCTCCTCTTTTTATTTTTTTCAGTAGCAATTTGTAATCCCCAAGAAGGCAAAATTTTCTTTACCTCTTCAAACATTTTTCTAAGGTATCTGAGTCTGAATTAACTAATATATCATCCATATAATGGTAAATTATAGATTGAGGAAACAGTTTACAAATTATTTCCAATGACTGTTGTACAAAACATTTGCACAGACTGGGACTGTTTAACATCTCCTGTAGAATAACTTGCCATTAATACCATTTAACAGGCCAGGAATTATAATAAATATGTACCTGCACCATCAAGGCAAAATTTCTATATTAAGGTATTGTAAAGGTATAGTTTTTTTTTTTAAAGACATGCTCTCTGAGAGATGTCTGGGGTATGGGCAATGCTCTACCATCCATCATCTGACTTGGGAACCTACACACCACGATGGCCTGTAACCAAGAAGTGTGAGCTGAAAACATACCCTTCATCACTCTTCTCTGTGTATTGCATCACAGCTAAAAGAAAGAAACTAAGACATTTGGTAAATTACAGCCAAATACAAACAAAACTCACAAGGCCTATGAATTTTTTCTTATTCATTAAATTGAAAGACACAAATTATCCATCTGTGACAGATTGGGGTTATTTTATACTCTGTGTTTTAAGAGAGCATTTGTATTCTGTGTTTTAGAAAGGAACAAAGGCAACTTATATCCTATATTACAAGAGCACGCAAACCTGACCTTGTAGAAATGAAGCTGCCTGTACACATTGTAAATAGTCAAGTATGCACATGTTGCTAACAGTTTGTTGTTCTCGGTTAACCTGGATGTAATTCAGAAGGTGGCCCGGGGGACAAGTGAGACTCCATAGTTTTAGTGCAAGTGAACCTTCTCACTACCCAAAAAGAGATGATAATAAGGGGAAATGTATAGGAATAGGGACTGGAGAGATGGATCATGGGTTAAGAACACTGGTTTCTCTTGCGGAGGGTCAAGGTTCAATTACCAACACCCACATGGCTGTCTGCTCACAACTGTCTGGAATGTCATGCCCAGTGAATCTGATGCCCTCCTCTGGCTTCCTTGAGCACTGCATGCACATGATACACAGACATACATTCAGGCAAAACATGTATACACATAAAACAAAATGGAAAAAGAATCCTAGCAGGATATGTCTCTGTTCATTGCTTCTACTGTGATAGATATCACAATCTAACTTATCCCAGTTAAAAATCGGTGTGTTTGGCTGTAACATGGTCACAACAGATTGCCTAGCTAATATCCAGTCACATTAGGTGAGCAGGCAGGGGTATAAAACTTTAATATCAGCTATAGGATATATTTATAATTAGAAGGTATCATGTACCATCCAGAAATATACATGAGGAAAATGACTTTCCGTGATGAAGAACTCCCACTGGAGATCCACAGGCATCCCAGCTGAATCTGAATCCAAAGATGACCAAGGAATGCAGAAATATAAGAAGGAACTCAGTTCTAGAGAAGAGACCCTGAGAGCTGTTTGTATCACTGTTCTACATGGTTTCTTGTGAATGAAAGAAATTACTTGGAGGCTGTGATGGTAAAAAGACTCCCTCATCCCTGGGAATTCCATCATTTGAAAGGATACTGGGGACCTTGAAAGGTGTATTGGGCTAGGAGTACAGCTGCAGAGCATGGGAAGTATGTGATTTAAGGTCTGCAGAGTGCAGAAACAGTTTCAAGGTTGAACAGGGAGGCTGGTGAAGACGAAAAGTGAAAGATTTGGGGAGAGAGCTGTTTGTTGCAGTGCTAGTGTTCAGATTCAGTGCTTTGCACAGGCCAGACTAGTGTTAAGACTCAAGCCTTGAACAAGCCAGGCTAATGTTCAGATTCAGTGCTTTGCACAAGCCAGGCTAGCAATCTATAAGTTACCTAAATCTCCAACATGAAAGATGGGGTTTTGATTTTTTGAACTGAAAAGGCCAAAATATGAGAGGAAAGCCCATAGGCCTCTGGAAAAGGAACCAATAAGAGTAAATCATGTGGGACTTGCTCATCTGTGACAGAAGAAACAAAGCTGAGTACTTATGTCACCAGCTGCCCTCCTGGCTAGTCTTGTGCAGAATGATGAATCTTCACTTTCCCCATGCCCACCTTGGATCTCCATCTCTTCCATCTCCCATTATTTACCATTAGTACCATGTAACCTGAAATATCTCTCTTTCTACCCTCTCTCCTTTCTGCCTCCCTCTTAAGTCTGAATCGGGTACTATCTACTTCCTTTGAAAGTCTTCCAGTGTAAGAATCACACTCCAGACTTTCTAAAGACATTGATGGCACAGACTTCTTGTGCAGTACTGCCTAGATCTAGTCTAGATGGGGCTTTATTGTTTGTTTCTTTAGTTAAAGCAATGTGCCTTATCATGATGACAAGACAATCAGTACACAGCTCTGTAATATAGAAAGTCATGCTACTGGCATCTGTGTAGATGAACAAAGAGCCAAGATGCATTTTGAATCCACATATCACCAACTCCAACGTCTATGCTGCCCTGCTTGGAGAAAGGGGTAGACCTCCCAGGACCTGTAATTGGATGCAGGCACTCAGGTAGGAGCATCAGAAGCAATTCCTGGGAGTCATCCTTGATGTGTCAGGGGTGTGCGAAGGCCCTCACCCCAGGAAATCTTAAAGGAATGTCACTTCTGTCACTCTGGAGGAACACAAGTGAGCAAAGCAGCTATAGGGTAAGCTCCTACTTGATTAATTAAAAGTGCTCCTGTTGTGTGTCTGTCAACCACAGGGCTCTTTAGGGTTAGAGAGCTATTTTGGCATCCGTTATGTTAACCAAATGATTTAAGCTTTTATTCTGTCTAACAGAAATATGACATTGATGTAATCATGTTGTATCAGTTTTATATTCCTGGGATAAACTCACACTTTCATGTGATCCTTGGATCGTCAAGGCCGGGCTTACTGTACATAAGTGCATTAGTTAGCGTCCCTATCACTGTGACGAACCTGAGGCAGTCACCTCATGAGGAGGAGAGTTTGTTACGGCTCCTGGTTTAGAGGTTTCAGTCTATGGTCAGTAGGGACAGAGAATCATGGTGCAACAACACAAGGTAGAGGAAGCTGCTCAGCTCATCTCAAGTGGCGCGGGGAGCGAGAGCTTGAAAAAAGGCAAGGTGAGCCATCGCTTCAAGTGCATGCCCAAGTTATCTAAGTCTCTTCTACTAGAGCCCAACTCCTAAATGTTTCAATACCTCCCACAGGGGCCTCATTTGAGACTGAATCTTTAACACATGGGCCCTTGAGGAGCAGTCCATGTCTAACCAAGAGCAGTAAGGAGTTAAAGTGTATCTCTGGAGAATCTGGGTGGTTCGTGCCTAACTATCACACTCAGAGTCCACATGATAATTTAAATGCAGCATCTGACTGCAAGGCCTGCCCTATGTCCCAGATGCAGGTGTCCTCAGAGTTGGAGTCAAGGAGACACTTGCAATATAGTTGTGCTGTTATATAATTTCTGGGATTGAAGGGGTGTTTGTAGGTTCAAATGAAAGGCAATGAAACAGATCATCCTTCATTTGAGAGGTTTATGGGCAAGTAATTAGCATCACATCAGAGGCATACACACATATACACACACAGACCATATGCACATACATAACACACTTATATACATAAACAAATACATACATACATATATATAAATATATGTGTAATTACATGTATATATATATATATATAGAGAGAGAGAGAGAGAGAGAGAAATAGCACAATTAATAAAAACCCAGACATAGAAATTGGGGTTCAACCTGAAGGTCAGAAAAGCAAAACAGCCAGCTGTCGACTCTTACCTCAGTCTGAAATGGTGATCCTGCCTTCAAGAATCTCAGAATAAGACTGTTTCTGAGAGTTGTCCCCTCCCATTTTATATTCCTCTCTAGTGCTGGGATTAAAGGTGTGCACCACTACAGCCCGATTTCTATGGCAAACTAGTGTGGCTACTAGGATTAAAGGTGTGTGTCACCACTGCCTGGTCTGTAAGGCTGACCTGTGTGGCTGTTTTACTCTCTGAACTTCAGGCAAACTTTATTTATTAAAATACAAATGAAATATCGAGAGAGAGAGAGAGAGAGAGAGAGAGAGAGAGAGAGAGAGAGAGAGAGAGAGAGAGAGAATGTGTGATGGGGTTCTAAAGGGAGAAAGCCTTCAGTCCTCTGGAACAAAAGGAACCCTTTGCTGCTACAGGACCTTTTTTTAGAGCTGAGTGCACCATGGAGGAGTGTCACATAGTTAATAAGTCCTTAGCACCAATTAGTTTATGTGCCAGGGGTCCCCTAGACGTGGAATAGGGGTGGAAGAAGTCAGAAAGGCACCAGATAGGAATAGAGTTACAATTCAAGGCTGCCTCAGGCTTGGGTAGCAGGGGTCTGGGCTTCCCTCCTCCCTCAGTGCCTGAGTGCTCAATCAGGTACATCAGGGGACTGTTGGGGACTGATAGAAGGCCTTGGGAAGAGGACCTCGGGCTTATGGATCTCAAGCACACTCTCTGAAGTAGAATTGCCTTGTAAACTAGTTGTTCTACCCAGAATCCCCTTGTCCCAAATGTTTTATAATATACCATGAACATTAGACATGATGGCAAAGACCTGTAATCCTAGCAACACATGTGGCTGAGATGGAAAGGTCTCAAGTTCAGATATACTTGAGCTACAGAAAGAGTTTAAGGCCAGTCTGGGCAACTCAGTAAGATCCTTTCTCAAAGGAAAAAAATTCTTATAGGGAGTTGAAGATATAGTTCAGTGTAGAGCATGTGCCAAGTATGTGTAAGGCCCCATGGTAAGTCTCCAGTGCTGTAAAAATAAATAACCAAATAATCAAAATAACCAAAAAATTAAAATACAGGAGTGCCACAGAGAGAATTGAAAGGTGTTAACTTGGGCTGCAGTTTATTGCCTGAGGGTTGGTAGGCTGAGGTATAGTTTCCCACGGTGATAGTAAAGTTACTTTGGTCATGAAGGTCTTGGACAGGATTAATGTAGATATGAAGGGACTGTAGAATAATAGTTTGTTAGTAACAAATCTGAATCTCACTTACTGTTGTTATAGTGCCATCCACCAGGGGGCCTCACTAAAGTGGTACAGAGCCCCTAACTATGTTCTGCAACTTCCAGAACCATAAACTAAACACTTCTTCTGTATAAAGCGTCCAGAATCAGGTATTTTATTTTCTTTTTGTTTCATCTCAATTTGGTTTTGCTTGTTTGTTCGTCTTTAATGGTCTCGTGTCGCCCAGGCTTGCTTAGAATTTGCTATATACCTAAGACTGCCTTTGCTTGACTTCTGATTGTTTCAACTTCATCAGCTAGGTGCTGGATTTACAAGTATGTGCCACCAAGCACAGACTTGTCACAACATTTATTAATCCACAGACAAATCATGGATCATGGGAGAGGGACTGGGCAAAGGTGGTGGGCTGACACAGCAGCACCCTTTCTCAAGGAGAGGAGAACCGGCCACAGAACACGATCCCCTTGGTCTTGCAGTGCTGGATGAAGAAAAGGAACGGGTGGTCGGCACAGAAGTAGGGGGGCATACACTTAAAAACTACACTGGAGGTGGCAGCTGCAGCCTCTGTGCCCTCCTCATTGACCTCCACAAAGGACTTATGCACAACCTTGGACAGAAACAAGCCTTGCTTGGAAGATATTCCAGAAAAGTCTGCCCCATTATCAAAAGCATCAGTCATGCCCAGCTTGCACAGGAAGTCCTCCATGTCGTAATTCTCCTCCAGTTTAAACCGTGGGAGGAAAACCTCCACCTCTTCTTCATCCATCTTGTCCAGCCTCGTCCACTCTATGAATTTCTCATAAGTTATTTCCTTTTCCACCTAGAAGAGAGTTGGACACTTTAGGACAATGTTGTCACACAGGGCACTTGAGACGATGGGGAGGCTCTACACTGCCCAGGGACATGTGGCTTTAAGTTAATATAGTAGCTGGGAGGGGCTAGGATTCAGCTCAGCGGGGAATGTTTGTCAAGTAGGCTCCAGGCCCTGGGTTCCACCCCAGCCTCACAAATGAATGGAAGATAAAGCCATGATCATGTTTGCCTAGGAGAGGCACCCCAGCCAAAACACAAACGTTACTCTTTCTCTCCCACAGTCCACCAAGGTCTCATGATCCTTACTGTTTTCAGTTCAACGTGCTCATCTGGAAGCATGATGATCATGTTCAGCTCATTGCCAGCATAGGGAAGCAACAGAATCGCAGTAGATATCTCTTCCACATAGGTCATCTTAAAGGAAGACTTCTTAAACATCATTTGCACAGGTTTCTCCTCATTCTGTGAAGGATGGATAAATATTAAGTTGAAACAAGATGCAATGGATACTTTGGGCAATGGAGACAGCCACTCTCTGCCTCCAGGAGCACTCTGATAAAGCTTCCAGAATATTCCATCAGCACCTCAAACTCTGGAGTAATTTAGAACTTACATGTGCCTCAAAGAACCCATTTTTTAAGGCTTGGATCTCAGAGTAAGTTTCGGGAGGGAGTAGAATTTTTAGATATGGGGCCTAGTAGGGGGCATTTAGGTCGCTGGGATGCACCCTTGAAAGGGATTGGAGAATCCTGGCCTCTTTTTCTTTTCTTTTACTTTCTGTCCTTGAGGTGAACCCTTTTGTTCCCTATCTGATCCCACCATCACCAGTCAGAACTCCTATTACAGGCTTAAATCATGGATTCATCTCATCAGGAAATGGAATCCCTAAAAATGAGTCAAATGAACCTTTTCTCTTCTTAAATTGATTATCTCCATGTCTGTTAATACAGTGTCAGGAAACTGATTGGCCCAGTCTCCAAATAAGCGTGATGTCCTATGACAACAATTCTTTTCTACGGGGGATCTCATTGAGTCTCATGACTCTGAACATAATTCCAAAATTCACTGTTTTAGCCTGGACTTCTCCCCTAGGACTCCACACATACATTTTATTTCCTGTCTGACTTTTTCACTTCGAAAGAAAACCCCAACTTAAGATGTAATCACAAGCTCTGTACTTTCCTTTGCAAATCTGATCTCCCTACAACGAACTATTCTCTGTATTACTCAGTGTTCTATTTCTGTGAGGAATAGAACTACAGCAACTCTTATAAAGGAAAACGTTTCATTGGGTCCTGCAGGTTCAGAGGTTTAGCCCATCATCACCATGACAGGAAGCATGGAGGTATGCAGGCAGATACGGTGTTGTAGAAGGAGCCAAGAGTTCTACATCTGGGTCAGATGAGAGAGAGCCTCTGGGCCTGGCTTAGGCATTTGAAACCCCAAGGTGACACACTTTCTCCAATAAGGCCACACCTACTCCAACAAGGCCACACCTCTTTTTTTTCCAGTTCCAAAGTTTTTATTGGTTTAGAAAAGATGATCCATTCATTCTGGGGAATGAAGAACTGAGTCTAGGGATCCATCCATTACAATCAGTAATGCTGAAAAGGACCCAGAGCTATCCACCGCTACTCATTCACCCAGTCATGAGCACAAGACTTGTAGTCAATCAGTTCTTCAAGCTTAAACCATAGACTGATCTCTTTCTCTGCACTTCACACTTGAATTACTGCCATGAATGATGTTTCTGCCAACTTAAATGCAAAAACCTCCCTTGAACGGCACCTGGCTTAGAATCAGCTGGATTGTTGTCTCCCAGCATCATCTGGCCACCACAGGTCCCGAGTTCATGTACTTCCCCAGCCTTCACTGTTATCAGTGCAGCCCTGAGGTGCTATGATGACCTCCTTGTCACTGACCTCAGCACAGCAGCCAGAGGTCCCAGCACAAGGCAATGGTTTAATACGCCAGTATGGCAATGCTCTAGTGCAGTGGTTCTCAACCTGTGGGTTGCTACCCCTACAGTGGTTGCATACCAGATACCCTGCTTATCAGATATTTTTATTATGATTTATAGCAGTAGCAAAATTACAGTTATGAAACAGCGTCAGGGGCCCTGAGAGATACAGCAGGTGATAACTAGTATTCAACAAGCCGGCCTACCAATGAGTGATTCTTTAACAGGGAGGCCCACCTGGCAAGGTCATGGACTTTCTGGCTGTGGAAACCAGTTTCTCTGTCTGTAATTGCTCTCATGAGTCACTTTATTTCTTCCCTAAGAACCTTCATTTCTTCCTTAAGAAAACCTTTGAGTGTTTTCCCACTGTGTGTGTGTTTATCTCATGAAAATATTCCGTCTACTGGGCGCATATATCTGGGGGTGATCAGGAAAATGGCTTTTCATTTGGCTGTATAATTTTGATATATAGGAAATATACTGGGACATGCTTCATAACTGGATCTATTTGTCCCATGAGGACTGTAGACACATAAGAGCCTGCTTTGTTCCTTTTTACTCAGAGTAATGTCAAAAATTAACAATTTCTTCTCAGTCTAACACAAACTGCACACAATTAGCTAACTTCTACCTCAGAGCAAGTTTAAACTAGACTACAATGTTTTTGTAAGTAGATCTGTAAGTCCAGTCTCTGACCTCCATCTTTGGCGGCCTGCCCCTGTGCCCGCCAAACCTTGACCCCTCCCCGGAGGACGATCAAGGCAGCCCGCCAAAAGCTTGACCACTCCCCCAGTCTATTTAAACTGCTCCCCTGGAAAGTCCCCTTGTGGCCTCCCCCCCCCAACTTGTCGCATTTGCAGCTTCCTGGTTTCCCTTGGGGCCACCCAAGAGCTCAGGAATCCCATTAAACCTGGATATTCTTTAATTTGGCTTGTTGTGACTTGGCTTGATTGGGATTTTTGCATCGGCAGAGAGCTCATGTTAGGAAAATTCCTAACAAGATCAAATGTTTGAAACCTTACAACTGTGTACAAGGTCAGAAATGCAGACGTCAAACCAAAGTTAGTAAGGAAAGCCTGCCAAATTCTTTGCTTGCCAGTCTCTTAACAAAAGATCTATGTCAAAACTTATCTCACTGTACCTCCTGTCCTCTGGTCACTGTCTCATTTCTGTAACCTTGAACCCACAGCAATGGCTCACCTCCCTATCACTTGCCTTAGGAATGTGCTCTTGACCAAAGAGAAACAACTCTTGTAATTTCTTTATTGCTTCAAGGCTCCTGAAGGAGAAGAGTTTTTAGAGTAGAATAAAAAGAAGCTAAGAGAAGAAGCTAGGAGAAGTTAGAAGCAGGATAGGAGGATTAGGATAGAAGCAGAACAATAAAGAAACTAATACAGAAAAGTATGCAGCGGAGAATTCATTTGCCCTCAGATTTTTCTAAGTCCCTCCACTTGCCATAGCATTCTTTCTGAACCCCGAGGAGACACTGAGGCTGGAACTTAAAAGCCCTTGTGAAAACAGCAACAAAAAAATGTATGGATGTCAATCACCACAACATGGGGAACTGCATTAAAGATTCATAGCCTTAGGAAGCTTGAGAAACACTGCTCTAGTGGGAGCAAAAGTTGATAACCTTAGACCAACCTAGAACGGTAACCCAAGTTTGTCCTGCTTCCACTCCCCTCACCTGGGAACACAGAACCTCAGATCCTTCTGTCCTGGTATCTGCTCACACCCATCTTCCCAGTGAAGGCTTCCTTCACATCTTTCATCCATAACCACACCCTATACTATCTACTTTGATGTCAACTTGACACAAGCTAGAGTCATCAGAGAGGAAGGAGCCTCAGTTGAGAAAATGCCTCCCGAAGATCAGGCTGTAAGACATTTCTTTAACTAGTGATCAATGGGGGAGGGCCCAGCCCATTGTGGGTGGTTTCATCCTGGGCTGGTGGTCCTGGGATCTGTAAGAAAGCAGGCCAAGCAAGCCAGGGGAAGCAGGTCAACAACCAGCCCAAGCACAGCATCCTACTAATGCCACTGTATGTCTCAGGAGCCCTACCATCAACCACAGTGTTCTTCCCTATGTTTATCTCTTATTGCTCTGCCTCAGGAAAAAGAACTTCACGTGTGTGGGCACACTCAGCCAGTTAATGCCTGGGGCACAGCAGGCCCTCAAGTCACACCTGCTGATTGCATTAGTGACAAACTAGTGAACAGCAATACTGAGGGCCAGGCAAAATGAACACCTTACTAGAAAAAACAAAAACTGTAGTTGAACCAGAAGGGACCATGTCCTCTATCCGTCTTCCTCGGTTCTTGACCATTCTTGTGATTTAGTGCTAGAAACAACTACAAAATTTACTGAATATCTTGTGACCAACACAGCAAAAAGCTCTTCACAGTCACAGTTCTCTGGCACAGCACACTCTTCTGAAACAAATGGAGCAAATGCTCTGTCTTCGCCATGTCATGTCTGCCTGAACTAGCCTGAGTCAAGCAGCTTCCTGGCCTTGTCTCTTCAGTCATGACCTTGGCCTGCAGCTAGAACACTTTACCAGGATGTTTGGATTCTTGATCCTGTGGCCCACATAGTTTCTGTCACAACCATGCTTGTCTGCTGCTGTAGCATTCATCAATAACAAGCAGGAGTGTGTCCTAAAGAAACTCTGGGAAAATGGGCCTGGACTGGCTTTTGGCCATAACCCACAAAGAGTTGATCTGTGCCTTGGGCAATTTCTCCCCATATGTCTTCAGTACCTAAAGCATCCAATCATGTAATATAAAAGTAATTTAACGATTCACTGATTTGTGTCTGTAATTCCTATCCATTTAGTAATGTGGAATATAAACAAAAATCTGTTTCAATACAAAATCTTGTGGTTTTGGACCCGCAGTTACTGCAAGTCCATTATATACTGGTAGTCATCATGTGCTGTTGGCACTTACTCAGCAGCTCTCTCTGGAAGAGACATTGCCTCTCCCCTCCACCCATGTTTCCAAACCAAACATGTTTATGTCAAGTGTTCTCCTAGGCTCCTGGTCTATGATCAGCTGTCCCGCTCCTCCCAACTCTGACAGGAAATGCAAAACAGCCCAAGAGTATAAACACTGTGTCCCTGAGAACAGTTAGAGGGTAAGCTGCCCCCAACAGATGTTTCTAGTACTTATTCCATGATAGAAAAGTCCCCACAGTGGGAAAGAAAAGTTCTGTCATGGGAACCTCAGCCAAGGAGAGAAAGCTCAATTGGGGTTCAGATGGCTGCTTCAGCTTCCCAGGAGGTTTCTACTGTGTGTTTTAAGCCCCTGTTTGGTGGTGTTATTTCCATCTGTTGTTATTTAGTCTGTAAAGCCCCACAGAGGGCACATTCTATTCTGCCTGGGACTCTCAATGAGGAACTCTAGCTGGCTGTCTTATGGGACACCCTGCTTCACCTGGGGTTCCCTCTCTTGGAAACGCCAGCTGATTGCTTTATTTAGTGGCGGCTTTCCCAAACAATTTCTACATGATGCTCTGAGTTCCTGTTTTGATGGTGGCCATCCATTCGAGCATCCATTCACCCGTCTACATCTATTCGCTTGTTTTTTGTTCTTTTACTTTAACTGGCTGTTAAACTCACTCATTCAAAATAAGAAAAAAAAATACGGCTATTCTAGCTCATTCACTAGACCAGCAACATGCACATATGGGTCGCAGTCAGTCTTCACTGTAGCCACAGCCGCATCTTTCTCTACAGAGATAAGAAATGAAAATAGAATAAAATGTATTAGAAAGATTTCCCTCTGGATGAAAGAGCAGGAGCTCCACGGAGAGACTGCTTGCTCTCCTTCCTCCCTCTGTCCTTCTCTGTGTTCATACAACATTAAGGTCCAAGCCATGGTGTAAGCATAAGGAAGATCCTTTTGGAATGGAGAGATGGCTCACCAGTAAAGTATACTTGCTGCTCTTGCAGAGGACCTAGTTTTAGTTCCTAAAACCCATACTATATATAGCTCACAACCATTCATTTTAGAGCCCTTAAATTATGTACTCTCTGAATATCATGGGCTAGAGGCAAATGCACATATATGCATGCATGCAAAACACTAATAATGCACAGGAAATAAAAATTACGTACGTGTGTGTGTGTGTGTGTGTGTGTGTTAAGGCCATATGTTAAGAAAGCAGAACAACAAAGGAGATCCTTCAGCAAGTGATATCCTCCAAGATGGAGGTTGTTAAACTTAGAGTCTATCTTGCATACACATGCCTTTGTTTTCTTATTGTGAGCAAAAATCTGTACCTGCCCCATCAAGTCTGAACTGAATGTCACTCACTGTTTCAGTGTTTACCGAGTAATATTCATAAGCTAGCCACTATAAAACAATTGTCTCCCTTCAAAAGTAGTGACAAAAGTGGTTGACTGCTGTGTTGTCTTACAGAGACCAGCAGGAAGTGTGGTAACAGCTTGGAGAATGGGGATATGGAGGACGGTGCTAGAAATAAAGAGAATCGAGAAAGATGGGCAAGATCCAGGGGCCCAAAGAGCCTTATACACCGTATGTAGAAAGTTGAGGAGTTCCACAGACCCAAATGAAGTAAACAGAGAACAATGCCATAGATTTGTCCTGCATGCAGACACCAGCAATAACATAACAGGTCACAGTAGCAGGGTACTGACAAGAAACTGGGGAGCAATCAGGTATCTGTGTGGAACCTTACAAGATGAAAATGATGAGATAAAAGCTCCCAAAGGTTAGCAAGGAGTCCTTGCCAAGCCACCCAAAGCCATATGAAGCACAGGCTGCATGAGACAGCCTTCTTGTGTGGTTTAGAGGCCAGTAAGGGACCAATCAGCACTCACCATGGTGACTTTGAAAGGCATCTCCCGGGTGTCCTCTTTGTTAAACTGCTTCTTCCAGTTTCCTTTGAAGTAGATGGCATTTACAAGGACCAGCAGAGTGTCTGAATTCACTGTGCCTGGAGACAGCAGCTCTGTAATTTTATCTGAAAGGAAGAATTAAAAAGCCATTGAACTAAGAGAGTTGGCAGTTGCATACAAAGGGGCCACCTGCTTGAATGGCCAAGCACACATTTAAGGGATTTCACTGTCCCTTAAATATAAGTCAAGTATTTGTCCTTAAAGGAACACAACCATCACCGCAAAAAAAAGGGGACACTTTTCAAAGGTTATAAGAAGAAGAAAAACATTAGACAAAAGAAGATGTTCAGGAAATAAAAACATTGCTGTTCCAATGAATGCATAAGGTATGGAGTCATCGCTAGTGCATCCAGTGTAAATAAAACCCTTAACACATGAGCTAGAAAAAGATGGCGCATGTCTTAAAGAAGAAACTTAAAGGACTTTTATTTTAAAAAAAATGGAGGGGGTGTTAGGAAGATAGTTCAGGGGTGAAGAGTGCTTACTGCTCTAGCAAAGGACACTGCTTCTGTGTCAAGTGGCTCCCAAATACCTGTGACTCAACCACAGAAGATGTGATGCCCTCTTCTGACCCCCACAGGTGAACACATTTACACACAGACACAAAGTCATAGACATACACCTAATTAAAAAGTAAATCATTAAAAAATGGTTAGGATATAAACTCAAATCGTTCAGTTATTAAAGTGTGTGCTTTGCAAGCACAAAGGCCTGAGTTCAATTCCCAGAACCCATGTAAACAAATAAATCCAAACAAGTAGATGTGATCTTGCATGTCTGTAATCGCAACACTTTGAAGGTAGACTCAGATGGATCTGTTGAACTCATTGAGCATCCAGCATAGCCTACTTGGTGAGTTCCAGTCCAACGAGAGACTTTGTCTTAAGAAAAAAAAGGAAATTATGATGAGATGGGCAGTGCCTGAGAAACAACATATATGCACATGCACCCACACGTGAACACACACATGGACCTGTACATGCACACACATACACACACACACACAATAATATTTGGATCAATAAATATATTAACCTCCTATCTGAGGAAGATTATATGTGTTACAAGTAACACAGAGCCCCATACATATGCATAATTTCCTGTGTCGGGCTTTTAAAATTTGATTTAAAAGTAGATGAGCAGCTATGCAGTGCTCCTTACCAATATAAGCGACAGCTTACAAATGCAGTGTTGCAGAATAATCTTTTTGTACACTGTGAAAACTTGTCACTTGGATTGGTTTAATAAAAAAGCTGAATGATCAATAGCTAGGCAGGATTTGGGGGGCAGAGAGGATGCTGGGAAGCAAAAGGGCAAAGACACAGAAAGTCACCAGCCAGAGACGGGGGAAGCAGGAAAGCAGTATGGGCAGTACAGAGCAAACATAATAAAATCACAAGGCAGAAAGTAAATTAATAGAAATGGGTTGATTTAAGTTATAAGAGCTAGTTAGAACCAGGCCTAAGCTGTTGGCTGAGCTATCATAGTTAATAATAATTCTCTGAGTGATTATCTGGGAGGTGGGACAAAAAGAGCCACCTACCCTGCAGGTGAAGGAGGGCAGGGCCAACCCACCTGTAGGGTTGCACTAGAACTGTAGAATTTGAGCCACACTAGAGCAGGAAGCTCCCAAATCAGAGTACAGACTGTTCTTCAGTCTATTCTTAAAGAGACTTAAAGAAAGAAAAGAATGAAAGGAGGCAGAGAGAGAGAGAGAGAGAGAGAGAGAGAGAGAGAGAGAGAGAGAGAGAGAGAGAGATAAATGGGAAGGAAGGGAAGAAAATGGGGTCTGAAAAAGCGATCTAAGATACTGGGAGACATCACAGACACACTAGTTAGAGCAGGATAAATCTAGACAGTGTGTCAGATACTGTTAATTTATCAAAGGCAGGACTGTAAAGGTTGCATCAATTTAGAGCAAAGATTCTTCTCCACCCTCCCACTTTGAGACCAGTCCTCAATAAGTGGCTCTGTTTAGCCAAGAACTCATTATATGTAGATCAAGTCTATAGACCAAGTTGACTTCTAACTCACAAAGATCCCCCTGTCTCTGTCTCTGCCCATCAAATACTGGGAATAAAAACCTACACCACTACACCTGGTTGTAGAGCAAAGTTTCTTGAAATGGGGGTCATGATCCCACCATGTAACTGAATGAGGCAGTAGCCAAAAAATGGCAACAGTAAAAGGTATTTGAATGCACAAGGACCAAGAACTACTTTGAAATCAAACATGTCTGGGGTGTTGTGGCATTAATGAACTACATTGCATCACATGGATTCTCTGCAGCCATGGTTTTGAACACACATATATGCACTGTACTGTGCACCTTGTCATTCCTATGACACTAACCTGCACTGCCTAAAACACTGTGGCTCAGATTCAAGACTCTTGAATGCTGGGAACTGCAGTGTTTTCCCACACACATTTTCTGCTCTTATACAAACAGAATGGCTTAATCATAAAAGATACAGGCTTCTAATATTTTCCTATCATCATTCTTCAGGGTGTAAATACCAAATTATTTTATATATTTGTATCATGTTGGGTTGGATAAGCAATACAATCTCATTAGTATGCAAATGTGTTTTAATCTTAATAAATGATAACATATGTATACAAGATAATTGTTCTGCCGGCCGGTGGTGGCACACACCTTTAATCCCAGCACTCGGGAGGCAGAGGCAGGCAGATTTCTGTGAGTTTGAGACCAGCCTGGTCCACAGAGCTAGTTCCAGGACAGGCTCCAAAGCCACAGAGAAACCCTGTCTCGAAAAAAAACAAAAACAAAAAAAAGATAATTGTTCTAAGATCTAAATGCTTACTTTGTTTGACACTTGATGCTTAGTCACGTAAGAATATCTTAAGTGAAACAGGAAAGGTTTAAGAGGTTCCACTTTAGGGCTGGGGACTATAGTTCAATAGTACAGGCCTTGGCATCTTGTGCAAAGCCCTGGAGTTGACTCCTAGCATGGAAAAACCATACAATAAAAAGGAAGTATTACTGTGGTGGTTTAAAAGAAAATGGCCCCCAAAGGGAGTAACACTATTTGATGTGGCCATGTTGGAGTGGGTGTGGCCTTCTTGGAGGAAGTGTGTCATTGTGGAGGTGGGTTTTGAGGTCTCCTATGCTCAAGCTACGCCCAGTGAGACAGTTTTCCTGCTGCCTTTCAATCAAGATGTAAGGACTCTCAGCTCTAGCACCATGCTTGCCCACATGCTGTCTTGCTTCCCACTATGATGATAATGCACTAACCCTCTGAACTGTAAGCAAGCCGCCCCAATTAAATGTTTTTCTTTATAAGAGTTGCCATGGTCATGGTCTCTTCACAGCAATAGAAACCCTAACTAAGACAATCACCTTAAAAAAACAAAAAGTTGATGTTCTTCTGAACGAGAGGATAGTAAGACTATTAAAAGTGCTGACCTTGACTAGGAGGTAACTCTGTAATAGAAAGCCTTCTATAGAGCATGCTCAAGGCCCTGGGTTCGATTCCCAGCACCAAAACCAAACAAACAAACAGAACAGAACAACTCTGTGTTCACCTTCTGTCTTTTCGGCCACCCAGGTGTTGATGTGCTGTCGGGACTGCTCTGTATCACCCTTAAAGTCCAGCTCTTCCAGCTCTGCTTCGTAGAACTTGCGGCAGGAATCTTTAAAAGACTGAGACAGAGCAACACGGTTACACAGCCACGAACGTGATCAGCACCAACAGCCTCCTTCCCTGTGCACAAGAGCAGAAAAGCATGAATTCAATGATGTACAGAGGCACTTACTATTAAAAAGGAGGGGAAATCAAAAACACATTCTGTATTCAACTCTTGAATTTTAGTTTTGGTTGAGGTGGGAGGGTGGTCTTAAAATGGCACAAGCTGAAAATCCTGCAGGCAGTAGCTAAGACTGGACGGAGGTCACCGGGGAAATCCTCAGAGTCAGTAACTGTCGGACCTGCAGAGTGTCAGCCCCACAAGAGCTACAACAGCACTGCATGGTGTCACAGGGAACACAGGACATGGGAAGTCACTCTGCACCGGTCTTTCTGTGAGAACAGAAGCATGAATTGGCACTATTCAAGCCTGATGTCCCTTAGGGCACAGGCTGCTTCAATACAACAGGTGAAGTGAGGACAAACATTTATTTTGTTTCAATTTTTACTTTAATTAATGATTTGGATTGTGAATAGCTACATGGATCTATGCTTACCACACTGGGTGGCTCAGCCTCCCAGTGAGCAACTTACAAAAAAGCAATCAGGGCTGGGGACATAGTCTGGTACAGAGTTTGCTGGTGAAAGACTGGCCAAGCATGCACAAGGTCCTGGGTTTGATCTCCAGCAGCACAAAAAGATGCTCAGACTATATTGCTGACACATTATATGAGATGAGAGTGATGTTAATGATTGCCCACAATCTGCCATGTTAGAACAGAAATGATACAGCACAAATGCTTTGGAACATGCACTATGTTGATAGCGTATAAGGAATGATAAGTAATAACAATAAAGCAATAATGAGGAAAGAAAGACTAGGGAGTCTTTCTTCCAAACTGCTCATGGAATATATATTTCATTTGTTTTTCAGGGTACTGGTTTTATAATAGAACTTCACAATTCTCCTTAGGCGTGAGAAGGAGACAGCTTCTCAGAGGGTCCCTGTAGGTCCAGTGGGAGAACAATTAACAATACATATTACAATCTCAAAGCTTCACTTTCTTCCTTCTACAAATATATCTGGGAGCAAATAAACAATGTATAAAGTCATATTCAATATCATATGGTTGGTGATGGCCCAGACAGGGTACAAATTAAAATCCCTCCATGGTAAAATGGTTTTCCATGCCATGAAACATGTATACTCATGACTGTCAAAGGATGGCTAATCATAGGGGATGTGGCTCAATGTTTGAGTGTATGTATGCTTAGCATGTGTGAAGCCATGGTTTCAACACCAACATCAGTAATAATAATAAAGTAATAGTGGGACAATAATAAATAATGACATAATTAATTGTAGTACAACATAAATACAAAGAATGGAAGAAAGAGATTGTGGAACAATATGTATGTTCTGATGTCTGTATACAGAGAAAATATTCACAAATAAATTTCTGTATATGCAGGAAGATAAACAACCATTCTATAGTCCTTATCTGGGTGACATGGAGATTGGGAAACAGGTTGAAGAGGACTCATGCTTTGCTGACTTAATTTGTATTCTGTATAATTCAAAAGAACACAAATGCACATGACCATATACAATTGCACTGGTGCCCAGATAGTTGGGGACACCCAGCTCACACACGCCCTGCTGTACCACATAATTCCTCTCTCATTCATGAAAACTGGGACGACTTACTGCTAGGATATCAAGAGTCTTTTCACCGAAGAGCCTGTTGGCTGTTTTGAGCAAGTACTGTGTGCCAGTCTTGTTCACTTCGGTGAGAAGTGACTGGAAGCCCTGGTGGACATCTCCACCGCCATTGCCGCTGCATTTATCCAAAGAGAGTGCCTGAAATAAAAACAGAATTCCAGTAAGTACAGCTTTAGGAAAAGAGTCAACACTAAGCTCATCCTCAGAATTTTACAGATCCCTGCTGCCACTTAAATAATCACCTAAAAAGACAACAAAGTTGCTTTGAAAGTACCCTCTCTAATGTCTTTTTTGGGACTCTGCCTTCCTTGGGCTGAGCAGAAATGGACCTCCAAAAACCTCAACCCTTCATGCTCACTTCTTATTATCTGGCTGAAATCATTAGTGCCAACCCAACCTCTAATGGCTCAAAGCAGGCAGTTCCCGGCCTTAGACCTTGCAGTCTCTCCTCTGCCCTTGGGGCTGGGCAGGTTTTCCTACTGCCTGACTGTGCGAGTTTTATGTCAACTTGACACAAGGTAAAGACATCAGAAAGGAGGGGGAAACTCAGTTAAGAAGTTGTCTCCAAGTCAGGCAATGGTGGTGCACACTTTCAATCCCAGCCCTTGGGAGGCAGAGGAAAGTGGCTTTCTGTGAGTTTCAGACCAGCCTGGTCTATAAAGTGAGTTCCAGGACATCCAGGGCAGTACAGAAAAACCTTGTCTCAAAACAAACAAACAAACAAAAATGCCTCCATAAAACTGGGCTGTATGCAACCTTGTATGTCATGTTTTCAGTGATTGATGTGAAAGGGTAGCTAATGCCCAGCCCTTTGTAGGTAGTGCCATTCTTGGGTTAGTGGTCCCAGATTCTATTAGAAAGCAGGCTGAGCAAGCCATGTGTAGCAAGCCAGGAAACAGCACTCCTCCATAGCCTCTGGATCAGTTCCTACCTCCAGGTTCCTGCACTGTGTGAGTTCCTGCTTTTACTGTTTTTGTTGGCAAACTGTTATATGGAACTGTAAGTGGAAATAAACCCTTTCCTCCCCAAGTTGCTTTTGGTCATGGTGTTTCATCATAGCAATGGTAACACCAAGACACTTATCAACAGTATTCAGAAGTAATACTATTCCAGGCATAGGTCTTCAAAGACCCAGTGCCTTATTTGTGTCCAGCCTCAGGGAAGGAAGAACAAACTATCCTGCTGTTGTCAGCATGGAAACCTCTGGAGTAGGAACTACCATACATAGTGACTTGGAAAAGTACCAAAGCTATAGCCAACAGCTGGCCCCGCAGACATGAGTTCAGCCTCAGGGGATCTTCCAGCCCAGCTAAAAGAGCTCTATCTCATTCCATCCCGAGGACAGGAACTCCTCATAAGACCCAAGATTTTGAGAAACATTGTTAGCACTGTTTCCACCCACTGCACGTCGGCTTGGCTCGTCATGAAACAATTGATGAGGCACACAGCAATCCAGAAATCTAGTTCATGTTATTGACTTTAGACTCACTAGTTGGCAAGGCAGGAGAATGAAATAATAACCACTGAGGTCTGGAAAGCAGGGCCTGTGGTGTGGTGTCTATGGGAAGAAGTACTTGTTTGTGGTGATAAAACATATGAGACCTTGTCCTCGTGACCTTTGTTATCTCTCTAAATAATAGTGACCATATTTGGAGATAGGCCTGTGCAGGAATACTAAAGTTAGAAAGGGGCCATAAGGGTGAACTCTAAGCCAGTCTTATAAGTATCATTATAAGAAAGGAGATCAGATCGCAGCAAACAGGAAATACACAGTGAGAACCAGAGAGTAGCTGCTATCTGTAAGGCATAGAAAACCAAAATGTCAACCTCTTGGTTTTAGACATCAGCCTGTAGAATAGTAAAAATAAAACTGTGTATTATTTAAATCACCTAACCAGTGCTGTTTGTTACATACATGTACCTACTAACACATGCTCCCATCCCCATTTCTGAATAAAGGGTGCAACGCACGCATCCTTCGTTTTCTCCCCATGTTATTCCAGGCAGGTTGTCTCTGTGATTCACAGACCTCTGCACCTAAAGCACTGTACCCAGAAGGAGTTGCAATTGCTTCTGTCCTGGACGAATGTCAGTTCTCACTCAATGTGGGAAGAAACTTCAGGGTCATGGAAAGGATCAGCCCAGTGTACTTTCCTTGGAGGACGGCTGAGGCCCATGAGGAGTCAGAAAACAGATAATGGGGGAAAGGTGGACTTGGCACTGAACCTTTGATGTTCCTGGCCCAAGTGATCCCCAACCTTCCTATTAACACTATCAACATTCACCCCACCAGCACTAATGGATCAAGGTACTATCCCAGCAGGGATAGCAGATATTTCCATCATACATACCCACACTCTGGTGTCACCAACAGTGTTCATCAAGAGCAGTCACTTGGAGATTTGAACCAGATCAACTGACAGTTCGTGTTATTTAGCTGCTGTGAAATAGTGCTGCTTACCTGAATCATCTGGCTTGCAGTGTTTCCCTTTGCCCCCATGAAGACCATGGCCAGGGCTGAGGAGATGCTCATGGGTGAGAAAAACACATTTTTCGAGCTGTCTTCACCCAGGATTTTCAAAAGGTTTAAGGCAAAGGTGCCATTTGCTTCCAGCAGAGGATCCATGATAGCGAGCCTGGAACGAGGAATTAAAATCAGTATCACATGAACATGTGAACACGGGCCGATGTGCAGGCTGCATCTTCACTCTCGCTCACACAGTGATGCTGGGGCTCAGTGAACACGGCACACACAGCATGAAAGGTAAAGATTACATACATCAAATGATACCGTCCTGCTAAGAGCTGGCAGGCTAACTCAGGGCCAGTGCCTTGTCTTTCTACTGTGCAAGAAATCATTAATTACATGAGGAGCCAGGAGTCAGGAGAGAGGACCAGAGGCAGCAGTAGACTCACCAGCCCACAAATCTACAAATGTAGCAGAAAAGGCAGGAAGTTTGAGACTGTAGGAGCCAGGCCTGCCTGCTCTGACATCACCCACAAACAGTTAACCAAACTCCCATTTCTGCAGCCTAACAGCCTTGGCATTCTAAGAGGCTTCCAGTGACACTCTGAATAGTTGTGAGAAGAGATAGAACAAGAAAAGGGGAAAGCAAGTGCCTACCAGCAAGAGAAGGGAACCCAGCTCCAGCACAAGTGAAGAGACATGGAATGCAACCTGGCTGTTAGCTGTGGTCAACCTGACACAGGGGCTGAAGGTAAAAACCCAGGTCTCAACCCTTGAACTTACACACTCATGGGCTTTACAAACTATTTCAGCTAACTGGATTTTTTTAAATTACTGATGCTCAGAAATATCCAGTTTTGGTTAGTGAGATTCTCTTTAAACTGTTTACTTTTCCTTGGGGATTTTTGGTCTTAAACATCCTGGCTTTGTAACAACAAAATGGCCTTCCATGCAATGCTCAACCTCTCTAGCCCAGGGACACAACATAGCTCATCTCCCCATTTCTGTTGATAGAAGGGTTGTGCGTGCAGTTGTAGCGACAGAACTGAGTGAAAACCCAGCTGCTGCTATTGAGCACACCAGCACCAAGCTGGGAGACACACTTCCCTTCATTGCCCAAATGGACCATGCAGTAAAGGCCATCTTGAAAGCTCCCATGCACTTGACTCTCCTGAGACACACCAACACTCGGAGGCAGTCACCTGCGCCCAGTACATCATTCTTCTCTTTCATTATGCAAATGTATTGCGCCAACTGGTATTCTTGGACCGCATTATTTACAGGACTCCATTTTGGATGCTTTTGCTGTAAGTGCTGCACAGCTCAGACCCCTCCACCAGTGTCATCTGTGCTGGGCCCAAAGAGCTTGCTGCTTCCTGCTTCACTCCCTCACTCTGATGGCAATGCTGTCCACTCCATTGATTTGATTTATTGATTTTCTGACAAGATCATTGTCCTTCCTTTCCACAGAGACTTTAGCAATATCTATAATAGGCTGGGTATGGTTTTTGTATTTGAATCTTGGAGCCTTTGCTTGACTGTTTACAGCCATCAGCTTTGCTGTTGAGAAGCCTGGTGACATTTGACCCTAGATCATCGCCTCTCCTTCCCTTGTCCTGCACTCACCCCTGATTCTGAGAGACTTTTCCTTCCAAGCCTGCACATATGGCCCCTTCTGAGCTTCTTCTTCCCTCTACTGACACTGAGAAACTTCCTCCAGCAACATGCTCCTTGCAAACATCTGCAGGCCTGTCCTGTCCATGTCCTGTTCATCCCCCGCTTGTCTTGACCTTGTTCAAGTGGCTTAAGATTGTCTCCTTGGCTGTTAGTTTAACATAACTTTCTGACAACAAGGAGTACATAGGACAAACTATGTCTGTGATCAGAATAACTAAACCTTTGAATGCCTAAAAATCCACATATTTTTATTCCCCCAGATTTTTGGTGAAATTTCACCTTAAGTAAAACCCTCCATCTTCCATAGCTATAAATTTGAAAAGAATATATTGCATAACAATGAAACAATTTTCACTTTCACTTTGCAATATATAAATTTTTAGCAATCAAATACTCAGAGACTAAAAATATTCAGTGCATATCCCCAACACATGCTAATCTTTATATAATGTGAAAGTGTTCACTACCGTATAAATACTATTCCTGGAGCAGACAACACAGATTAGTGGCAAAGCCCTTGCCTGGGATATTTCAGACTCTGGGGTCAAAACTCACATTGTACAAAAAAGTCATGTTACTTTCAAAACTGAAAACAATTTTAATCAGGTATATAAACCATATTATTAATGTGTTAGTATTGCACCATTTTCTGCGCTGCTCAGAGCAGCTCAACAAGCCTATTTCGGAATCATCTCCACTTGCAGCAGCATTGCCACCTTTGGGTACCGACTGAGTTCCAGGCATAGTATGTTCGTAAATCAGGAGTCTCCACATCATTGTGCTTCTTAATCTCCGTAAGCATAACTTCATTTCCTCACAAACTCTGACCATTTAAATGCTGGTTTAATGGGTTTTTGGGACTTTTGTTTGGTTCCCACCTTTCTTTTCATGGCCGGCCAGTTTCCCAAACCATAACCACCACCTGCTGCTCCTCTGTCAATACCCTCCTGTCAGATATGGGGAAACTGTGGATTCCAAACCCTGCTCCGATTTCATCTGCTGTTTCTGCAATGAGCTAGTGGAGATTCACTGAATTGTAGTAAGATGCTTTGGACTGGAATAGGCCTGGTAGAAATTTAAATAGCCTTTTCTGCGTATCTGAAGACCATTGGTTGAAATCTGAAGATACAAAATCCTCAGGTGGTCAGTTCTTTTTATAAACATAATAGGCTGGGCAGACTGTTAAAGGGTAAAGCGCTTGCCTCACAAGCAGGAGGACAGGAGCTTGGGTCCCAAGAACCCATGTAAAACCCAGGCAGATGCAGCAACCTCTGGATTCCCAGCCCACTGAAGGAAGAGACAATGAATCCCCGGAGCAAGCTGGCTAGCCAGAATAGCCAAAATGGCCAGTCCTGTGTTCACTAAGAGACCCTGTCTAGAAGTACACAGAGAGGAAAGTATAATAAAGATGCCAGACATCAACCTTGAGATTTATGTGCCAAACACCCCCTCTCTGTGCAATGACAGAAGGCATAGCCGATGCCCTTACTCAGGGAAGTCCTCAAACACTAACATCAGCCATTCCTGTAGCCACATGCATATCCCTGAGCCTCAGCACTGCTCGCAAATGATAGTCAAACCCCATACCACAGCTATCCACAGGAGGAAGGAGTCAGCCTTGGGTGCAATGCTATCACAAGCAACAACTTCCCACGCAATTTGAAACCAGTGAAGAGCCAAACCTCACCAGCTTCCTGACACCAAGTGAATGCTAGATTTCCATATTTCTAATTATCAAAACAGATTCAAGGAGGAAGGTCGAACAGCATGCCTGTGGCTGCAGGTGGGGGTGCAGGGGGTGAGCTCGCTTCCAGTAGTACAAGGCTGGGAGTCCATCAACAAAACAAAGAGGAAGAGAGGAAAAACAAACACACATTCCAATTTCATCTGGCACAGAAATCTTATCAAAACTTTGCCTATGTCCTACTAGTCCCGCAACATTTCCCAGACATGAGTTAAATTTTAAAAAGAAAGAAAAACATGTAATTGTCCTCGGTATCAATCCTCTCAGGCATATGAGTTTGTGAGTTCTGAGGGTCTGGGCAACCTGAGAACAGCCCAGCCCTGTCTCTGAAACTAGGACACAGCAGCCAGTAAGAGGCCACCTGGGTAGCAAATCCTGTTGCCCTGGGCAGATTACTAGGTCCCTCTAGGTTCCCAACCCTCCTGGATTCTGATGTCTGTCTGTCACAGGGCAAATCTCAGCACAGGGAACAGGAGAAGAGAGACATTCTGGGCTCTCTCCTAGCTCCACGCCCATTCCTCGCCCCGAGCGCCCCGCCCCACAGCCCCACCGCAGCGGAGCTTACCCGGGGATCCTAGGTTCAGGCGGGCTGCAAGTAGAACCGAGGGGAGGAAGAGCCAGTCTCTAATACCACAGGGCGGAGTGGTGTGAGGCAGGAAGTCCCTAGTGGGAATGGGGGTGGGGGGTGGGGGGACAGAGGTGACTGTGGGCTGTCGAGGTGAACAGAAAAAGCTGGAGGGCGGAAGCGAGATAGTCTCTGCTCTTTTATCATAATCTGCAGTAGGGGCCAGCGGCTAGCTTCAGGCGGGTCTAGTTCGACCAGTGGTCCTCACTGGTATTGGTTGCTCTGACTATACAAGCTATGAAAAAACAAGGAATTGAACTAAACCAGGAAGGAGCTTTTAAGACGATGTCCACTCGGGGAAAATGTGCCAGCTCTTAATGGAAATAAATTAGACAGTATTGAGCAGGAATTTTAAAAGCGGGGAGGAGGCTTTTAGGATTATGGCAAGAGGTCAATGCCTGCCCAGCATGCACAAAACAACAGAAGCCACCATGGTGAATGCTGTGTCAGACTCCAATACTCTTCAATCCCTCAGGTATTGACATTTTATGTAAATGGCAGTGAAAACTCTGACACCTCACATCTCTCCCAGGGAGCAAGATGACCTGGTGGGGATATTGCTGGCCAGGTATAAAAGACTGGCCAATTCTGGAAACCTCAGATCCTTTTCTGCCTCCTTCACCCTCACACTAAGTCAAGGATTCCCAACATTGACCTTACCAACATTTGAGCTAGATGTGCCCTGCCTGTGGTGCCTGCCACACCTAATAGAAGGTTTGGCAGCACCCTGGCTCCTCTAAATGTAGGCAGCAAACCAGGCCGCTCCACCAGCTGTGAGATTTCACTCTTGTTTGAAAACACAAAGGAATGCTCCCGTTATTCTCCTCCCCTTAGCCTTTTCAGTCTTCCCACTGCAGCTTTATTGCTTCTGGCTTATTCTTCCAGCCCACCCTTTGCAAAACTACAGTGTGTGTGGTCTATGTACAGGTGTATATTAGGGTTTGCTAAATAATTCTAATTTCCTACGTATCATCGAAAAGTAGCATTTTTTTTTCTGTTCTCTACCCCAGATCTACAAGCTGCTATTAAAAACGTTTTGGTGGTCTCTCTAAAATATTGCACAGAACTCTCTTATTTCTTTTCCTAGCTTTCTCTGTGTTTCTTGGTGTGCATTTTGATTGATGCTTACATTTTAGATCATTTTAAATGTTATCATAGCTAACATGTAGCCAAGCTCCCATCAATGTTGATTCACACAGTCATCTAAGTGGGTGTCACTGTGTGCATTCCAATTAAGTGAGCCAAGAGAAGGAAAAATATCCTGGAAGGAATTTGAATTCCTAAAAAGACAATTGGCACACAAAGACAAATACGCAGGTCTTTTGGTTAGTTATGGAATTCCCCTCCATTGGGTCGGTACCTGATGGAGAGTCTCTGATGGTTGCAACCCCAGCCAGTCTACCAAACTTACCTATGTACTTCCTGGTTAAAAAAAGAAAATACATACTTTTGTTGTTTTGTTTTGAAATAAAGGCTCGCTGTGTAGACTAGAAGAGCCTCAAACTCTGACCTCCTGCCTCTAGCTCCCCATTGTTAACACTGCAGTCATGAGCCATCAGGCCCACCTGTAAAATCTAGCTTTTACAAGAATTTTTGTAAGCTAACCAGAATCCCCCTTCCCTTTCAACATCTGATCAGTCTTGATAGCTACCATGTCTTGCCAGACAGTATCTGGTCACCCTGCCTCATCTTCAGCAGATACCAGAATGCCCATCACCGTCACCCTCCTGCTCTTCTGCTATAGATTACATGCTGCATTGAGAACTGAGCCCCAATCTCTGTCTCCTGCCACGGTACCCCCATTGTTGATCCTGATTCTCCTTAGTAACAGTTTTCATGGTACAAGCCTCTCAGAATAATTAAAGACAAAATACTGTGTCTTCTCTAATAATTTACCAGAATTTTTTGGTTGGTTGGTTGGTTTCTTAGTTTTTCTTTTGGTTTTCAGATTGCTATCTCTCATTGTTTCTCTGTCTCTGTCTTTGCCCCCACCACCACTTTCTGGATCTTTCTCTGTGTGGTTCCCTCCCCCTCCCGTGTGTATGTATGTTATAGGGACTCACAAAGCCCAGGATGGTCTCAAGTAGCCATAGCTGAACTTAACTGTGCTTTGTAGCTGGGTATGACCTTGATCTGTCTGCCTCTGTCTCCCAAGTGCAGGAATTATAGGCCTGTAATATGAGGAAACACAGAGCTGAGGGAAGGCCAGCATGAGATCCAGAAACAATGTGGTATCTATGTACACAGACAAGACAGAGTTCTTCTGTCTCAATTGTTGCTACTAATATGGATCCAACTGCTGCTTTCTAAAAGGTAGTAGCCCAGGACAAGACCCAGCTTGAAAGCAGCGATCCACACACGGACTAGGGTACAGTGGCACAGCTTGATCACAACCCCATCTCCTACCTCTCCTACATTGTGTTTCCTCTGCTCTCCCGCAGCCGCTGCTCTGTGGTAGTGCTCTATGACTGTGGTCTGTGGCAGTGATCTGTGGGCGGCCCAGGTGAGCTTCTGTCTTCCTGCCTAAGAGGCTGAGCAGTCTGTGGTCTCCCATCTGGCCTCATCATGACAGCCGTACTCACAGGAAGCCACACAAGCTTTTCCCCAACTCAGTATCAAATGACTTTTGCTATATACCATGAGCACACAGCTGACTTCCAAGCCAATATTGATGTGAGGTTTCCTCACTGAGAGCTCCACGTTTGATCCCAGGGCGTCTCGTCTTTGCCCTCTATAACACAAGTGCCCTTTGAATAGCTGTCTAAGGAGCATGAGAGGGAAGACAGCTAGACCCTGGGCTCTACAGGCCTCCCTGTTCCCCAAGAGGAGGAGGAGCCTATGCTTCAAGACAGAGCTGGCTTTCTAGACTAATTCTCCTGCTCTTTCTGCAAGGAGAAGTGATGGTCTCTGACCTTCTCCGTGATGAACACGGAGCTATCTGTGGGAGGAATTGACCAAGAGACGCCACAAAATAAGACATGAAAACCAACAGGAGGCAGTAGTCACTCTAGCTGAACCAAAGGAAAGTCCAAATTTCCCCAGATTCCAAAAGGCTGAAGGAACAGATGGCTATCTGTGGCACCTATTAGCATACCAAACTACATGCTGGCCTCTCAGTATCCTAAGTACCTAGTCCACATTTCAAAGTGCATGCTGGCATCCTGGCTCCCACAGTATCGTTAAGTACCTATTCCACATTTCAAAGTGCATGCTGGCATCCTGGCTATTCTCAGCTGTTTTCCATCCCTCTTACCCTAAATTCTCTCCAGCTCAGGAGCTTCCCTTATCCTAGTCACTTACCCTCCTTAATTTCAGCTATGCTCTCTCTTTTACACACATTCTCTCTGCCTTTCTCTCTCTCTTCCTCCACCCCCTACTCTCCTGCACTCTCCCTCTCTCTGTCTCTGGGCTTTGCTCCTGTTTCTCACATAGCTAGGTTCAGTCTGGTGTCCATGTTCAGTATACTACTTTATTTCTTCCTCTGGCCTCTTCTGGATGCCTCTGGCTGTTCTCTTTCTCATATCTGCAATAAAAAAAAAACCTTCCCCTCATCCATACTAAGGAAAATAGGTCCTCTATACAGTAGAGACTTGAGAAGCTCCGGTAGTGCAATTGACTAGTGTGAGGCAGAGACTCAGTGAAACAGAACGCACAGAGCACTGCATGGTGGTGTTTCCACTGTATCAGTTGCAGGGACTTGCTGCCAGCCTTGCAGGATGTCCCGCTCTAGAACTCCAAAAGGCCCCCGAAGGCCCTTAGTCATTGTCTCAAGCCTGCAGTTACCTTGGATTCCAGAAACAACAAAATGCGGCTAAACATCTTCATGACAAGTGACGAAAACCACCCCGGACCAATCTTGCGCCTCAGAAGCCAGAGCAATCAGTTCTCTATGGCTTCGAGGCTGCACCTGGAGCTGAAACAGATGCTGCATGCCTAAAGCAATGAGAACTTCCTCGAGGCAACCTTCTGAATCAGACTGGAGATAAAGATCAACTGGACTCACCCAGACCAGAACGGATAAACTCTGTGGCCCTCCCGTCCTCATGTCAGTCCCCTGAAGAGGAACTTGAGGTCACTGGAGCCCCTTTTCTGTTCCTCTCCCCACTTTGATTAGTTAAATCTCCATTCCTCTGTGATTCACCATGACTGTGTCTTCCTTAGTTCTCTTTTTATGACTCTTAAACTTGGTCTATTTGTCATAACACACCAGTCACATTCGCCTGCGTCAGCCCCATCTGTCACTGTGAGCTGGGACTCACTGTGTCTCTCTGTCTGTCTGTTGATTCTGAGGGAGGGATCTAGTCCCAATTTCCTTCAAACTTGCTACTATCTGGCCAGCTGAGGGATACTTGCAGGCAGTATGTCTGCAAGTGGTTCCATCCTGGAACCACAGTGAAGGTACCAAAGTAAAAAGGAGCCAAGTGTCTGAAGAATTTCAAGGACATCATAATCAATGGACCGTCAATGATGTGCTTTTGAAATACACAAATGTACACATTCACATACAGCACACACATACATGTCCGTGCACACACAGAGGCACATACACATCCAATACACATAAACATATTCATATACTCACATTCTCTCACATATACACCAGTACAGTTTTAAGTGTGACTCACCTGAGTGGTGAAGCCCTCCTCTCAGAGTCAACAAATTTAAATTTACTGGTGTAACTATGATCTCAATTTTTCTTAGTTCTCTTTACTTGGATCTTTTTTATTCCTGCCATCTTCTATTGGGTCCAGAGCCTAAATAACATTGCTTGGCCCCTAGCTTTTAAGTTTCTTCCCTTTCTCAGGTATGAGGTAAGACTGGAGATTGAGCACAGGCAGCTAGAACTGACTTTCAACAGTTACTAAGTGACACTGTTAGTCCCACCAGCTGAGACTAAGACCACTACCACAGTTTAAAGCCAAATTTTCAGGAAGCTTTATTTAAATACTGGCCAGGTAGATGGGCTCTGGCCAGGTCCATATCCAGGCTCCTGGGAAATAATCCAGAATCAAGTATGGCAAGAGCTTAACAAGGAAAACCTATAATGCATTGCATTCCCCATCAGGACCAAGCGTACATCCTGATGTACCTATTTCCTGCCTGGGAACCTCCTAGCCACATGTGATCATGCACATCTTGGGCAGAGAGGTCCAACAAACTTGTCTAGGGGAGTGAAAAACATGTGGTTTGTTATCACCCATAAATAATGGCCTCCAGCATTTCAGAAACTATCTATCCTTGGCAGGAGATTTGCAGATCAAAGACATTTTGGTTTTATGAATCTCTTAGTCATAGCAATTAAAACTTAAAATGTAACTTTGGTTCTCACAATAGCAGATGCATTTTAAACATTTTTGTTTCCAGAATGAACTGTTCATTATGTATTATGGAGTTAAAGACCACCAGGAAAGGACCACAGAGTCAATTCAAATTATAATTAGATGAATTTATTAATACTGCTAGCCGGCGAGAGCCTTAAGGTCAAATCGAAGGACGGGAACCCAGAAGGGCCTGGGGGAGACCATGATTGTCACTTTTCTATGGAACTGGCGGCTGCGTGAGAGACTACTTCACTCCCCTCGGCTACAGGAGGAGCTGCTTTTCTCCTCTGCACAGTGATAAAACTGTCCTCTCCCCCTGCACACAGTGATAAAGGGAGCTGACCCCTCTCTCTGCACACAGTGTAAAGAAGCTGTGCCCTTCTCCCCTGCACATAGGGATAAAGGAGCTAAAGGAGCTGTCTCACGCACTGCTGCACAGCCACAAGCAGGACTACAAAAGCCTAAGAAAGTGGTTAATTATCTTGCAGGAGGTACATCATTCTGGGGGGAGTTCATCTTTCAGGAGTTTAGGTTAAAGGTCCATGGCCACTAAGAGACTGCCGGGTACAGTGAGAGTACTTAGCCATCACAATGTGTAGGGAACAGTTGTGAAATTATACTGCGATTATTTTTCTTGGTTTCTGTTTTCACCCATTGTGGGAAACAAAAGCCTTGTTGGGCTATTGTTCTATACTCGGAAAGTGACTTTGATCTTTTAGAAGTCAATATTTTGTAAAATGTGAGGTACTCCCTTAATAAATAAATAAATAAATCCTATTTTAGGAGGGATCAGTGATTCCCATCTTGGTGAGTGTAAAGCCAATAAAACAATGTGAAGAGAGAGAAATCAGAGAAACCCTCATTGCCTACAGCAAGGACAGCACAGGAGACACATCCAAAGCACTGCCCATGGCACTGTTCTTCAGAGAGACTATGCAGATTTGAATGGGAAAGTGTTTACGGTTCAGACACATTCCCAAGCATTCTTGGTTAAGGAGTTATATTCCTAAATATGTTCAGCTGAAGGACATAATGTAAGCAAGAGAGATGACAGACACAACGCAGGGCATTCTTTGCTCAAGGTGATAGAATACACTACTGAAAGGTTAAAATGTCAGATAGGAATACCTCTGATCATGTTCAATAAGCATACTGTTTTATTTGAAAGTAAACAAAAGGACACTTTGAAGGTACATTTATATAGAACTTTGCTCTACACAGCACATAGACTGTGCTGGCTTTGCCTGGCAGCTAACAGTAAACCTCTTATACTCACATCATAAGAGTTTCTTCACAATGTGCCCCGAGGGATCTAAAATGCCTTTCAGGATGTCAGGGAGACTAGCTTCCCATGGCAGGGAACTTTGTGGTTCACTGGTAATCAGTCTGAAAGATAAAAAAATCAGATGATGCTCAATCTACTTATAAAGGGGAAAACTGCATTCTGGGCATCATTTCATAATTTCCCAGTTTATATATAAATATTTATTATATCTTATATTATGTATTTATTTAATATAAAGCATATCTCTCTATATAATGTGACTCTGGAGAATCACACATAATGCATGTTAGGCAAGCACTCTACCACAGAGGTACATCAGTTTTTTGAGACAGGGTCTCACTCTGTGTTCCAGGTTAGCCTTGAACTTAAAATTCTGTTGTCTTTTCTGGCTTTCTGAGTGCTGAGATTACAGGTGTGCAACAAGATATTGCTTTGGAACATATACATGTTGTTTGGCTCAGATTTTTTTGAGCAAATGTGTGTATGTGATAGGTGGGAGAAAGGGAGTGAGGAAGGGGGAGGGAGAGAAAGACTGAGACCTATCATCATAGAGAAAAACAGTTTTTAGGGTTATGAGTAAAATTTTTCTATTTTCCAAAATGTCCTCAACAGGCATTTGCCCAGGGAGGGTATCGCTGGGTCCTACGGTAGGTAGTTCTATCTTTAATTGTTTGTATACCTCGGAACTGATTTATTCCCATAACAGCTGTACTAGTTTGGATTCTCATCAGTGGTGAAGAAAGGCTCTTCTTTCCTTGTCTCTCCACCAGCATTTGTTGTTAGATTTCTCCTGTTTTGTCCTAATTTGTTTTATTTTATGTATATATGTGTATGCTTAAGTGTAAATATGTATACCCCATGTATGCTTGAGGCCATGGTGGTCAAAAGAAACCATTGAATTTCCTGGAATATGGACAGAGGTGATGTGTGCTACCATGTAGGTGCTGGCAACCAAATCTGGGTCCTCGGCAAAAGGAATAAATGCCCTTAACTGCTGAGCCATCTATCTAGTCTCTGTTTTACATTTCTTTAAGATTGTCATTCTGACTGGGATGAGGGGGTATCTTCATGGAGTTTTAACATATAGATCCCTGATATTCTATTCCAAATAGGAATGAAATGGGATCAGTCTCAGTGCCATCAACAGATGAATAAAAAATGAAAGCATGATGAGGAGACACCATGACAAAGGCAGCATATAGCATATAGCATATAGCACTTGACTGGGGCTTGCAATTTCTGCAACCCCATCTGTGATGTTCAAGAGTTTATTAAGTGACTCTCTTCTTCCAGCTTTGCTGAAGGCAATACGCTTCCTTCCCCCAGTGTCTTTCCTTAGTCCTAAAGGAAGATTCCACAATCATTTTATGACAGCAGCGTAAATCCAGAACCTTGTGGTCAAAGCTGCCCAGTTCTGCTGACTGCTGTGGCTAGAGCTCTCCCACCCCTTGTAATACATTTCTATAAGCTTTCCCTTGTCCAGGTTTGCCTTTGTTACTTAAGCTTTCCTTTAATTCTCTTCACAAGTTGGAAGCTTAGCTGGGTGGGTCATTGTAGTAAGGAAGAGCTGGCTGCCTGGCTCCCATCTGCCTGGCTAGCTTAAGCCCTGAAATAACCACATGGAAATTGTATTAATTAAAATTACTGCCTGGCCCATTATCTCTAGCCTCTTATTGTCTAACTCTTACATATTCATTTAACCCATTTCTAATAATCTGTATGTTACCACGAGGTCATGGCTTACCAGGAAAGATTCCTAACCAGCATCCATCTCAGGCAGGAGAAACATGGCATCTACCACACTACCTTCTTCCCAGCATTCCATTCTGTCTACTCCACCTACCTGATTTCTGCCCTATCAAAAGGCCAAGGCAGTTTTCTTTATTCACCAATGAAAGCAACACATAGAAAGAAGAACCTCCTATACCAGGTCATACCCTGAGGACACCATTTCCTTTATTGCAATTTGAATCAGACCTTTCTTTAAATTTTTCATTTCTGGGAGCACAACAATAGGATCCAGCATGTAATGTTCTGGTTCTCCTTTTCTCTGCAATCAGTAAATTTCATATTTCTCTTTTCCCTGCTTGTTCCTTTTCAAAGGAAATCCACATAAGAATGCTAATTAATAACCATGTGACACAGCCAGCATAGACTGTCTTGAAATCTCCTCTGCCAATAACATTAGTGCAACACTCTTCACTTTAGCCTCTGGCAGAGTCTTAGGACAAGAACAAAAACACTTTTCTTTTTGCCAAAATATCACAAGCATGATCTCCAGGACACTTGTCAATCTATATTCCCTCTGGAGCCTCTTTTGGTGAGCCTCCATAGCAGAAATTTGCTCTCAGCACCACTGTCTTCCATGTTCTTACTAAGGTGACCCATTAAATCCTACTTAAAACATTCTACTGCTTTCCTAGTCCAAAGTCTCAAAGATTTTCATATTTCTTCAACAAACAGCATGGATAGGCCTATCAGCAATATCCCAGTCCCTGGCACCAACTTCTGTCTTAGTTACTCTTCTATTGCTGTGAAGAGACCCAAGACAAAAGTAACTTGTCTGAGGTTTCTGTCCTGCCCTGTTCCCGCAGTCATTAAGCCCCAAAGAAATCATGCAGAGGTCTACATTAGTTATTAACTAGTAGCTCAGACTTCTTATTAACGCTTATAACTTATATTTGTCCATTATTCTTGTCTATGTTAGCCACGTGGCTGGGTACCTTATTTAGCGAGGCAGTCATATCTTGCTTCTTCTGTGGCTAGGTCATGACTGCAGACTGTAATTCCCTCTTCCCAGCATTCTCATTGCCCTGCCTCGACGTCCTGCCTGGTCACCTCGCCTATACTTCCTGCCTGGCTACTGGCCAATCAATATTTTATTAAAAATAATACAACTGACAGGATAAAAGACCATTGTCCCACAAAAGTAACTTACAGAAAAAAATCAAATACTAAATTGGGGGCTTGTCATTTGTGCAACTATGTTCATAGCAGCATTATTTGTAATAGCCAGAACCTGGAAACAACCTAGGTGCCCCTCAATGGAAGAATGGATCAAGAAAGTATGGAATATATACACATTAGAATACTACTCCGTGGTAAAAAAAAAAAAAACAATGACATCCTTAAATTTGCATGCAAATGGATGGAAATAGAAAACACTATCCTTAGTGAGATATCCCAAACCCAAAAAGATGATTATGGTATGTACTCACTCATTAGTGGACCCTAGCCATAAATAAAGAACATTAAGCTCACAAGCCTAGAGAAGCCAAATAGCAAGGTGAACCCAAAGAAAAACATATATAGATCCTCCTGGAAATTGGAAGCAAACAAGATCGCTGGGCAAAAGTGGAGGCACGGGAATGGGGATAGGGGTGGAGGTGGGGGGGTAAAAGGGAGAGAGGGAGGGAGAAAGGAAAAGGGATGGACTGGAGAGAGCTTGAGGGAATGGGAGGGTGGAGATGGAGGAAGGGTGGATATTGGAGAAGGGAAGAAGATATCTACATTAAGGGAGTCATTTTAGGATTGGCAAGAGACTTGGCTCTAGATCCCAGGTGTCCATGGGGATGTCCCCAGCTAGATACTTGGGCAGCAGAGGAGAAGGTGCTTGATCTAGGCTTGTCCCATAGTCACATTGATGAATATCTTGATCATCACCATAGGAATTTCGTCCGATGGATGGAGATAGAGACAGAGACCCACATTCACATCAGAGCAATGGACTGAGCTCCCAAGGTCCAGTTGAAGAGCAGAAGGTGGGAGAAAATGAGCAAGGAAGTCAGGTCGGGGAGAGGCTGGTCCACTAACCGAGACAGTGTGCCTGATCTAATGGGAGCTCACCAAATCCAGCTGGACCAGGACTGAATGAGCATATGATCAAACCGGAATCTCTGAATGTGGCTATCAATGGGGGCTGACTGAGAAGCCAATGATAATGGCACTGGGACCTATCTCTTCTGCATGTATTAGCTTTTTGGGAATCTAGTCCATATGGATACACACCTTCCTAGGCCGGGATGGGGGGGGGCCTCGGGTTTCCCACAGAGCAGGGTACCCTGCCCCCTCTTAAGGAAGCAGGGGGAGGGAGGAGGGTTAGTGGGGGAGCGGGAGGAGACTGGGAGAAGGGGAGGAAGTGTAAATTTGTTGAATGAAAAATAAAAGAATATTTTTAAAAAAAGATAAATTGGGGGCTTGTTTATAGATTCAGAGGGTTAGTTCATGAGTATGAGGGTGAGGAGCCTGGCAGCAGACAGGTGAGCATGGTGCTGGAGAAGTAGCTGAGAGCTCACAACTGATTCACAAGTTGCAGGCAGGGAGAGTTTTTTGGTTAGGGTTTCTATTGCTATTAAGAGACACCATAACCATGGCAACTCTTACAAAGGAAAACATTTAAACATTGGGGACTGACTCACAGCTCAGATATTTAGTCTATTATCATCATGGTGGGAAGCACTATGGTATGCAGATAAGCATGGACCTAAAGAGGCAGCTGAGAGTTCTATATCTGGACTGGCAGGCAGCAGGAAGAGAGCGTGACACTGGGCCTGATTTGAGCATCTGAAACCTCAAAGCTCACCCACAGTGACATTCTTCCTCCAGCAAGACCACACATATTCCAACAAGGTCACGCCTCCTTCTAATGCTATTCCATATGGGCCTATGGTGGCCATTTTCAAAGAGAGAGAAAGACTGGGCCTAACATGGAGTTTTGAAACCACAAAGCTCAACCCAAGTGATATACCTCTTCCAAAAGTGCTACACCTACTCCAAAAGTCATACCTCCTAATTCTTCCCTAAGAGTTTTACTAAATGGAGACCAAACAATCAAACATATGAGCATATGGGGTTATTCTCGTTCAAACCACCACATATGCCATACATGTACAAATAGAAGTTTATTTTGTTACAAAGACAAATTAATATTGCCAAAGCATCAACAGATCTCAAAAGCACCGTATTAAGCAAGGTGATCCAGTCTCAGAAAAACAGAAACATATCCTTTCTCATATGCTGATCCTAGCTTGAAACATAATTGTTTATGTATTTAAATAGATTTAAATGTGGGTAAATCCAAAAAACAAAAGTGACACAAAAAAGAGATAAAGAAGCAGATAAAAAGAGTGCTGAGGAGGTGGGGTCTCAAGGACATTTGTAAAGAGAAAGCATAAAGGAAACTGGAGGGAAGTTATAAGGAGAAAGGGTGAGAGACGTGGGGAGAAAGGGAGGAGGTGAATGTACTAAAACATAATTTGCTGAAATAATGATATCTAATGCACTGTATTCACCATGATGTACTAGAATACATTGCATGCTAATTTAAAAAGAAAATGGGGGTGGGGAGTATAGGAAGACAAGTAATAATATGTGTAGGAAAGAATGTCTCCATGAAAATGTGAGATGGTACATTGGCCTTAGAAACTGGTCTAAGAGGCCCTTAAAATGTTAAACGTGGAGTTGCTTTGGTGCCCAACTGTCCTGGCTAGTTTTAGGTTAATTTGACACAAGCTAGAATTAGCGTAAAGGAGAAATGTCAATTGAAAAAAAAGCCTCCATAAGATTTGACTGCATTTTCTAAATTAGTTATTGATAAGGGAGGGCTCAGTCCACGGTGAGCAGTGCCATCCCTGGGCTAGTGATCCTGGGTTCTGTAAGAAAACAGGCTGAGCAAGCCATGGGGAGCAAGCTAGTAAGCAGCACCCCTCCATGGCCTCTGCATCAGCTCCTTCCTCTAGGTTCCTGACCTTTCTGAGTTCCTGTCCTGACTTCCTTCAATGATGAACTATGATGTGGAAGCATATGCTAAATAAACCCTTTCATTTCCAAGTTGCTTTGGTCCTGGTGTTTCATCACAGCAATAGCAACCCTAATTAAAGCACCAACAATTCAAGTTTAGGTGTGTATTAAAGAGAACAGAAACTGTTTTTCCTCACCAACACATGTGCACAATGGTCAAGGCAGCATTATTCATTATTCATTAGTAACCAAAACATGGAAACACTGTAAGTACCTACAACCTATTATTTCTTTAAAAAAGATCTGGGAGAGAAGAAGGCAGGAGAACAAAGGGGAAGAACAATTGTGGGGTTTTTGTTTGTTTGTTTGCTTTTCTGGTAATAAGAGAGACTTTCTGGGGAACTCTTGCACAGGCCATTCATGGCCTATCATTTCCTTTCAGACAGCTGTGTGGTGTCATTAGCTTTGAAGCTGGAGGAAAAGATTCAGCAAGTTTAGGTCTTTAACCGTGATTCATAGTTTTAGAAGAGATTCCTCAGATGATCAGCACATCTGCGTGCAGAGCTGAGCAGACGTCTCTAACTCAAAGGTTAAGGCAGGAACAGTTTCAGACACAATGTGATGACCAAGCTTTTGCATCCATTCCAGTCACCAATTAGATATCTGAATGGGCACGGAAGAGTCAGTGTCTCCAATACAACAGGGGACCATGTCCCCCAAACCCATGTGGCTGAAGAGTTCTCTACAGAAAAGCTATTGGAAGGGTAGTAATGTATTGGTTAGCTGTGTGACCTCCAAACTGAGTGAGTTTTAAGTCCGTTAGAATGTGTGAAGATAGAGGTTTCATTTAGTTTTTTTTCCTCAATAATAATACTAGCTACATCAGGCAGAAAAAAAACTAGACAACAGTAGGAGTTATGCCATACTTCTGAATGTAGGTGGCTCTCTACCAAACCATGGGCTCCGGGATTTTAACCTGATTTTATCAATAGGTTGATAAAAATCTACCTGTAAATTTTGAAGCAGGCTTAACTTTGTCTCTTAACTTCGCAGTGTTAGCCCGCTCTCCATGCCTACACAGAAACACTCCAGCTAATATAATTTAATTATAAAGTGACATTGCTTATTTGCCATGACTTTGGAGGTTTCACCCTAGGGTTCACTGGCCTCAATTACTTTTGAGCCTGTAACAGCATGACAGCAGGGAAGGTGTGGCACAGGAAACTGCTTAGCTCCGGGAAGCCAGAAAATGACCAAGAGGAATATCAGGTGGCTTTAGGAAGTACAGGGTAGAATAGAGGGAACTTTGTTTGCATAAATGTTTACTTCTTGTTAAAGAAGAAAAGGAGATTGCAGAAGAATGTGACATGAGGTGCCACTATTCTGCCTTAAGTAATACCTAGTTATACTTTTGCACTAGAATTTTGAGTTTATTATAGCTTCTTTCTTCTCTCTCTCTCTCTCTCTCTCTCTCTCTCTCTCTCTCTCTCTCTCTCTCTCTCTCCCAGAATGAGCCTGTCCATCTGTCCATCATCTGTACCCAAGCCCCTTCTCCCCTTCATTCACTGTCTCACCCCAGCAGGGTCTCAGTTACCTGGCTCTAGTGGCTGGGCTGCTGACAAGTCTCTCGTGTTCAATCAGTATCTGAATCAATGATCTGAATGCTGTTGCCTGCATTCATTTATCATTTTCTTCTACATACTGTTTTTTTTTTGTTTTGTAGCCTCTGTTTTTGATTCTAGCATGTCCCTTTTCTGTAACTCAAGAATTCATACTTCAGACAGATCAGGTTTTACAAATAAAATTCTATTTGTGCAACTGAAGTTTACATTTTAAATATCTTTTTACCTAGGTATTGGCATGTAAAATTCCTTGGCACAGAAAAAACCTTTCATTGTTCAATATGCAAGGCTGAAATAACTCTTGCCAGGCAATACACAGATGTGGTTATAAGATTGGTGTGCTTATTGGGAGATTCTGAAATTTTGAGTACCTAGACTCCAAAACTTCTTCCTCAAGAGTTAAATACATTCCTGTCGTTAGTGTCACTACATTTAAGCCCAGGGATTAAATTCCACTGGAGATAATTGTGGTTATCAGGATGCCTTTCCTTGATTTTGTTTGTTTGGCAACTTGACACAACACAAGCTAGAGTTATTTGGGAAGAGGAATCTCAATTGAGAAAAATGCCTCCCTCAGACTGCCTAAGGAAAGTCTGTAGTGCATTTCTTTATTATTACTAATGATTGATGTAGGAAGACACAGTCCACCATGGGTGATGCCACCCCCTAGGCAGGCATTCTGGCTGTTAGATAAAAGCAGGCTGATCAAGCCATGGGGAGCAACCCAGGAAACATCATTCCTCTGTGGCTTCTGCTTTAGCTCCTGCCACCATGTCCCTGACTTGAGTTCCTGCCTTGATTTCCTTCAGTGATAGAATGTGACTTGAGAGTCAGAAGCTCACACAGGCTGCTTTTGGTCATGGTATTTTTCCCCCAGTGATAAAAGCCCTTACAAAGGCACTGTTCTTTAAGGAAGATACCGAGGAAGCCAGACACACGATGACACACGATGACACACAGTCAAGAAGACTGTTGGTGAGAAACAGTACTTTCCGTTAACGTGGAGTTTCACAGGAAACACGGTGAGGTAAGGTCTGACCAATGCTATCACTATGACATTTTACGTGCTTTCCTGGTTCTGAGGCCAGCGATGCTGCTCCATTGTTCTGATCTTGAAGTTACGATTCTTGTCAAAACACACCTTAATTCAGTGTCATGAGCCCAGATTCCTGCTCCTCCCTGGACAATACTGGGAAGTCACAGAAAATTCCTGCTTTGACCTCGGTTTATCTACTCTCTGAAAAAGTCCTTGAAAACCAGCCAGAGAGGGAAACATTTTCATAGATTCTGTGATGTACTGAGGATAATGCAGTAGGGGAGACTTTGAATGGAATGATAAAACAATCTATTCTTATTCTCTTAAATTATTCATTTCTTTGTGAATATGCTTCATGTCTCTTGTGTATCATTTTTACAAGGGGTATAAGAGATAAGAGAAGCTAATTACTCTTGTATTACTAATTTATTTTATTAACCTTTGGCCAGATCTACTTTTCAGCACTAGTCATAAAATTTGTAATAAACGGAACTTCCACTAAGCTGTGTAATGCAGAGATAGCCAACATATTTATGTTATTGTATTTTTCCATCTTGGGGTAGTTTAGAACTTGTGGGCTCCGGTGATCTTCCTGTCTCCAGGTCCCCAGTAGCTGGAACTATGGGCAACATCACCACAGCTGACTTCACACCATATTGCAATGGTCAGCATTTACTAAGCCCCTTCTTCCAGTGTCAGCAGCAATGTTAGCTGTTCGTGGCCTTAAAATCATTATCACACAGTTCTGACCACAAAAATGTACTGCTGGATATTAAAGCAAGCTCTAAAGACTTCTCTATACTCCCTTTGAATCTAAAACAATGAAGGTCAAGATGTGGAGTGGTTTGCCATCAATTTATTAAGAGCACATATCTCGGATATGCTAAAGGACCGCATAAGCTGGTCATGGTGGTGCACAGCCACAGCACAAGATAATTGAATACTTTGTTTTTGAGATGAGGCCTCTTTGTTTCGCTTAGGTGGCTTAAACATTGAACTCCTCATTTCAAGGTCTACCCTCACTCTTCCTACGTCACGAGGAATACAGACACCTGCTGGGACTCTACCTTGAGGTGAAGGATTCTTTAGGGCATAAGACCTCATGAAGGAAGTTAGGTCACTCTGTCTAAGGAAAATGATAACAATAAAAGTCTTAGGTAGATGGGTCAGTAGGTAAGAACTCCTACTCTATAAGCATCAGTGTCTGAGTTCAAATCCTAAGTTTCTACATAAAAGTCCAGGGTATGGCCACACATACACCCCTAACCCCTGCATGGCTTAGGAATGAAGACAGGAGAATCACTGGGTCTTGCTGACTGCCAGCCTAGCTCTAGGTTCAATGAGATAACCCGCCTCAAGAAAATAAGGAAAAGGATGGCAGATCGGAACATAGATGTGCTTTTCTGGCTTCTGTACATGTGTATAGCACCTCCCCAAGCACGTCCACCCTACACATTTTAAAATAAAATAAAATGTATTTGGTGCAAGATTTTCTAACTGCATGACTCTGTACACACCTATGAATTTATACAAATATTGACATAACTAGGTGACTTGCCAGAAAAACGTACAATTCTTTTGCCAATGATATCTTCTCTAATGCAGCATTTTCCACAAAAAAATGAGCTTGTGCTCCTTTAGAATTGGAGACGTAAATAGTAATTGCAAAGTCCAAGGGAGTGCTTCTCAATGATGCTATACAAAATAGGGGAGGAGCCCAGAAGAAAACTCCTAGAAGCAAGACTAAAACTCCAGTAACACTAACCTTGAAGTATTTACCAACCTGTTTTCTTTCTCAGTCATGTTTGATCTGTTGGGGAAAACAGACAGATGTGATTCAGGTGATGGAGATGCTGCATGCGGGTAGAGAGCTGCACATGGCTATTCGCAACACTCATTTATCTGTGATGGACCCCTAGCAAAGGGACAGAAAGTCTGTGGGTCCCAGCTGGGGTAACTCAAGAGCACATCAAGAATTCCCAAACTTAGGGTGATCACCAGGAGAGACTGAGGATTTCTTAGCTGAAATTCTTGACACCAGAAGGTTGTGTGTTGTTGTTGTTTTTTTTTATCTTTGTTCTTTGGAGGGGGGCTTGCCACCCAGCTCCCAAATAAATTACACATAGAGGTTTATTCTTTCTTAGAAATGCCCATCTCCCTTTTGCCTCTGGGCTTTTACCTTTCTTTATTTTTGTATAGCTTTTCTTTCCTTCTTATTTATTGTCTGTCTGCCTGGCTGTGTGGTTGGCCCCTGAAGTCCTCCTCTCCTCCATTTCTCATTCCTTCATCTCCTCTCTCTCTCTTTCTCCTTTTGTTTTTTTTCTCTCTGCCTGCCAGCCCCACCTATCCTTTCTCCTACCTTGCTATTGGGCGTTCAACTCTCTTGTTAGACCAATCAAAGTAACACAGCTTCATAGACTTAAACAAATGCAACATAAAAGAATGCAATATGGCCCCGTGGTGGTGGTGTACTCAGAAGGCAGAGGCAGGTAGGTCTCTGTGAGTTAAAGGCCAGCCTGGTCTACAAGAGCTAGTTCTAGGACAGGCACCAAAGCTACATAGAGAAACCCTGCCTCAAACAACAACAATGACAAAAACAAAAAAGAATGCAATACATTTTTGCATTGTTAAACAAATGTTCCACAGCATAAACAAACGTTAACACGTCTTCAAATAATATTCCACAACAGTTGCGGTTTCTAATTTTTTGAGATGTTGGAATATTTGCATATATCAAATGCAAATGAAACAAATCAAATGAAAATGAAAAAAAACAAATACAAATGAATATTTGCATATATCAAATATTCAGATCTTGGGGTCTGAATATGAAAAATTTATGTTTCACATACATCCTGTGCTCATAGCTGGTGGCAATGTTGTATGGTGTTTTAAATGGTTTTTTAAAACAAATTCGAGTTGGACTTGAGAGGTTCGTCTTTTAGAGAAGGGATGCTTAGCCTTCGGTGCTAGATGAACACCATCAAGTATCTTTGGTGAGCATGGGTATGCATGGCCATTGAGTACCTTAGTGTAGAAGTGTCAGTGACGACCAGTGTTGATGCTTACAAGAAAGAGTTCCACAAATACACAAATATCATTCTACATTCTGAAGGGAGGGACATGTTGGGGTGCTCATAATTATTGGACATTATCATGTATTTGAATCACATGTGCTCAGTTATGTCCCTCCATATTCATATTTCTAAGGCCAAATTCTTGGTAACTCAAGAAGAGAATGCTGCATTTGGAGATGGTCTTGGTGGAAGTGGTTAAGTTTTTTTCTTTAAAAAGGCAGGACAGAGGAGTCTCATCCAGCATAAGTAGTGAATTTACAAGATTGTTGACTCCTATGGTGCTCCAGAGTTTTAGAATCAGTTGCAATCCCTGGTAGGACCTGCCTCCAGCACACCACAGTGCAGGACATGGATTCCTGGTTTCTTTTGTTAGTTCACAGGCTCTTGCCATTAAGCCGAGTTATGAGATCTGCCATGGTTACTCGAAAGAATTAGGAGAGGCCAGTAGAGCTGATGTGCAGGGGGCTATGTGCTGGTGAGACAGAAGTCAGCTGAGTCTCACAACAGGGCGTTTAAAAGCACAACGGCTTGGCATCAGCAGAAATGTTGCCACAGGAGTCAACCTGAAAGTTTTGCCTTAAACCAAACTTCCCTATTTCCATGGTGGATAGGCATTACAGTCCCTGGACTCTGCTGTCTTATGGATGATAGGCTGACTAGTTTTGTGTCAACCTGACACAATGCTCTCACTGGATTTGCTTGTGAGCAAACTTATAATGCATTTCCTAAGTTAAGGATGGCTGGAGGAACACCTAGGCCATTTGATTGAAGAAACACTTGCTCCTGTTTATGCGTGTGCTTCCTTCCTCATGGTCATGGAACAAAAGGCCAGAGAAAAGAGAACTCTGTAATACTGGTGTACGCAAGCAGACCAGAGTCTGAGAAGGGAGAGAGATAATTGAAATCCCCTCTCTGTCCTTTCTTTTCCCCTTAGAGCTAAATGGAAAGGAGGATGGGTCTCAGAGGACTGAAGCTAACTCCAGGAAGTCAGGCAGCATGGCTTGGGGAGGATAGATAAAGATCCTGGAGGCTGTCCCCATTCTGAATCCCTCAACTGTGACCTTCCCTCCATTCCTGTTCCAAAGATTTATGATGCTTTTCCCCCCACTTGTAGCACATATAATTCTGAGCCATGACTGCTTTTTTTCACATCTTGATTTAAAGTGATGTGCAATGCATAAATATAAATTTGACCAGTTAGTCAAATTTAGGTACCCAATTTGGTGACCCAAGTCTTTGATCCCAGTACTGAGGAGGCATAAACAGGCTCTGAGGAGGCACTGTGAATTCAAGGCCAGTCTGGCCTACAAAGTGAATTCCAGGCTGCCAGGGCTACATAGTGAAACATTATTTCAAAACAAACAAACAATATACATATAAATATATATCTGCATTTAAAAAAAGTAGGGCAGAAAATACTTTTTAACCATCTCTGTATTAGCTATTTTCCATCTCCTTTACTATGGTGCCAATGAAACAGAAGAGAAAATGAAATTTAAGATACATTTATACCAAAAACATCTACAGACTGCCTTGAGCCAGAATTTACTATCTAGTTACATGGATATCTGATTCAGCAAGAGAGGTGTAGTGGACACACGATGTCATCTGGATTTTAAGATTTGACTCTGCTTTTCTATATAGAAAAATCACTAACATATGAGAAGCTTAGACCTTGGTAAATATAGGAAAGATAACAAAATGAAGTTTCCTTTCCATTTAGAGGTTAAACTTGAGAAAAACTAATATGGATGATCTTGTAACTCTGATTTTTCCAGCCTCTTCCTTCCTAGCGCTGGGACTATAGTCCTGTACCACCATACAGCTTAGGGAGATCTGGAGATGGAATTCAGAGACTCTGCACATGCTAGGTTACTGTTTGACCAATTCAACAGCATCTCCAGCCTGGAGTTTTTGTTTTGTTTTGTTTTTCATTAATATTGAATGCCTGGTCTTTCTGAGGAAGCCAAAGCCAGCATTTCTGGAATGTGGACTGGGACCCATATTCATCACCATGATCATGCAGAGGTACTTTTTAAAGCCTGTGAGGAAAGCCCAGGACACAGGGCTATGGAAGTGGACAGAATGCCCAGTGGCAGGAGAACAGAGTAGGGTTTGGTGAGATCACCTTTCCTCCACTTGGAAACTAACGTCTGAGCAAACCAGCAGCATCTCCTACTGTGGTAGATTCTCTTCTCCATTAAAAGGTGATGGCATTCATGGGCATCCTGCTCCCTCACTTCCTGTCAGAGCCCACAGATGTGGATCCATTCCACCTTGACCAAAGGTCAGGGAGTTCAGGCCTATTATTGCTCCTTCAAGGTTATGACAGGAGGTTTGACCCAGGGGGTAGCTGCCTATAGGATGCTTGGCCTAAGGTGTGGCCACTAACTGTCCTGCCTAAACAACAGAATACTTAACTCAAGATATAATTACTCCATGTTTCAGGTATTGAAGAGGTAATTACTTTGCTTGTTCCTTGTTTGTATCATGGTAAATAAGTCTTGCCTTCCCCCCCACTTTGTGATTGGGGTATATAAAACATATGGAAAATAAATACAGGTGAATTCAGTATTCATTGGGTTGTCCTCCTGACTCTATTCTGTATCTCTGTCCTTTTCTTTTGCATCTCTGTTTGTTCTGCCTAACATTTCTAATCCATACGCCCCTGCCCTGGAATGTAGGACCCCAACAACTTCCTTTGTTTCAATCTTGTACAATCAACTTTTTGTAGTTTGAATGATCTAATGAGTGTGTCTGTTGTGTGGCTGACCAGAACAGAGACAGAGTAACGCATTTGGTGTCATGCTCTTTAATGGCAATGGTGATGCCCAAATAAAAACGGGAAAAGGAATTTGCATAGACATTCTTGTAGAAGGAGCACATGAACTCATGACTGACATCAGGGAACTAAAACTCAAAACCATGAGCACCCACTTCACACCCATTGACTAAAATAAGAAGTGACAAACCACACAGTGAAAAGCTAAAACTCATACCTTGGTGGTGGGACTGTGAAACTGCATAGAAGCTTTTAAACTCATTAGGTAGTTCTTCAAAATGTTAAATGTAGAATTGCCATATGACCCAGAAATTCCATTCCTTGGGCTATATACAGGGTAATTCCAAGAAATCATATGTCTATCCATAAATGTTCATTGTAAACTTAATAGTAGATAAAAGGTAGAAACAAGCTAATGCTGACCAATTGAATAAAATTTATTATAGACAATATTGTTAATAATATCTTTAGCGAGGAAAAGAAATGAATGGCTGACAAATGATGTATTGACATAGCACAGAAAAACCAAGAAAGTTAGGGAGATTCAGAAAAGAAAAGAAGCCCTTCACCCCAAGTCTGATTGAAGAGTCTTATCAGCCCAGGTAACACTTCCTGTGAAGGTTAGCAGCATACACACAGTACTCCTTCTATACAGAGATAGTTCAAGTGAGAATGTTAAAACAGCCATCATGTTTTTAATCTAAGCATGCATGGTCTTCCTCCTCTTCTAGATATAAACCTGTAGTTTCCTAGGAATCTTACAAGAAACCTTATTTACAATACAAGGCATGTCTAACAATTTTGTAATCTATGCTTTTATTGTCCCATAATGCAGTTCTCTTGTAAGGCATCCCTAAAGTCACACTCATGCATGAAAACAAGGACTAGGTAGATCCTTAGTATGGGGGTAGAGGGTAATTGCTATAGTCCTGCGGGTTACAAGCCCCAAACAGAAACGATATGGTAGACTTTGCCTTCAAAGGATTCTCCAGGTGGGAAAAGAATGAGAACCATGTGCCATCAAGCAGAAAGTGCAGTGAAAATGATGCCAATGATTTGCTTAAGGAAGGTGAAGTAGATGGCAAAGATCTGTGGGGTCTGTGCTCATAAGAGTGAGCATTGTGTTATAGGGCAAGCCCATCTCCTAACAGACTACATATAGAAAATGAAAGAAAATAAAAAGGCCAAAGTGTTCCAGCCAGGAAGAGAAAACAACATGGCCTCTTGTTAGAAGATGTAGAGGAAGATTGCAGGGAAGACTCTGAAGGGAGTAGGGGTGAGGAAGAAGAAGCAGAGCAGGAAGGAGACACTGTGTCAGAGGGCACAAGGACAAAGAGGGACAATAACTATGAGCTAGCTGCTTCAGTGATGCAGGACCAAAGTGAAAAGTATCCCCAAGAACACAAGTTAAGACAGGAGATGATCAGAAGTTGTCGGTCAAAGCAGAGGAGCTAGAAAAACCTAAGGGACAGGGAAGGTTGAAATCCCCTTAGGGTGGAGAACACAGGGTGACTGAGGAAGCAGATGCTGCACATAAGGATCCAACCCTTCCCTCAAGCAAGATGAGAAAGAAAGCCTCAAGCTGATGTCCCTTCAGCTGCTGTCACTTCCTGCTGGGTCAGGGGTTAGAAGACAAGTGGTGTGAGCAGCCTCTGTGGAAACGTGGGGCCAAGCAGCAGCCATGAGCGCCCTGGAGAAGACAATGGCACCAGGAAGCTTCTGGGAGGAAGAGATTGGTGGGAAGCTGGGCATCCATAGCCAGGAAGGAGAGCACATGGAGAGGAAGGCTTTCTAGGCTGAGTGTGCCACAGGGAGTGGGAAACTGAGTGAGCTCTCAGGCTCAGCAAATGAAACCTTGAACCTTGGGGAGAACTAGATGTGTGCTCCTGTAGATGGTGTGAGCTGATCATGCGTGTGTGTGTGTGTATGTGTGTATGTATGTGAAGTCTCTAATGGTCCTGTTTCCCAGCAAGTCATCTTCCTATGGTGAAGTTCTGTTTATGTGTCTTGGTCTCATAGCTTCATTCATTGTGGTACTAATATCTTTTCCTTAAATAAATAAACAAATAAAAACTTAAACCTCTATTAAATAAAAATGGAAAAGTGTGTGTGTGGGGGGATGTTCTAGCGGCTTTGTAAGATGTGACTTTTGAGAGCCACCAAAGCTACCGCTAAGACACCAAAGCCCTGCTCTCCCTTGAGACACGGGCATGCTTAGGTGTTTCTCACCTTACGAGGCCTCCCTTTGCATGTTACTTGTGTTTAAATATATATATTTTTGCTTCTTAATAAATCCAACTCTACTTCATACTAGCTCATCCTGAAATCCCTTTTTGTGGCAGAATCAAAAATTGTGGCTTCACCTGAGATGAGGTCTCTGAAAAGAACTCAGCCCCTGCAGGCGACCTTGTGTAGCATGAATGTAGCCGGTGCCCCAGTCCTTGACGCCTTGAACCCTTATGCTAAGCCTTGGAAAGGTCAGACTCATAAGAGGACCTCACAGAACCACACATTTCATTCACAAGAAATGCTCATGACTGGGAACTATAGGCAGAAAACGGACTGCTGTTTTCACTCCAGAAAAGGAGGGGGGGTGGGGAATAGGCACCACCACTCCTGTCCCCTGCCCCAGGATGCTGTTAAAATTCCTGTAAACATTCTTCTCCTCCCCCTCTCTTTCCCCCTCCCCTTCCGGTAAATGATCTAATACTTTCACTTTCACTATGGGTATCTATCCTCTTCCCTGCAGAGGCCAGAGAAACGCAAAAAGCTGCTGCTAGTATCCCAGCCTCCCTCAGAGTAAGAAATCCCAGCCAGCAGAGTCTGCGGGGCTGCTCAGCTAAGCTACGAGGACATTCAGGCTGCAAAAGCTGCATTGAGAAGCCAGGAAGGTGCTAAGTGAGGCCTTCTGTCTCAGGCTGGTACCGTGGGACCCAGAGAGGTGAGTGAGGTTTACAAGGTCCAGATTGAGTTCAGGAGGGAAGCCCAGGATTACAGAGTTAGGAAAAGAGCAGGCAGGTGGTATTTGTTATGCCCAAATCCGCAAAGTCCCCCAAAAGCCAACAAGGAGACCGAGTAACGTATGTAAAAGCAAAGAGCCTTTATTTTATGCAAGTTTGCAAACTTGGTTTCTCTGCATGTCCAACGTATTGGAATAAACGGAGAGCCCCAAGCTCATTTAGAGTTGGGTTTTTATAGCAGTAAAGGTGGGGGTGAGGGGTTCCTGAGGTTCAGGACCCCTGATTGGCTGACATTTGTCTAGGGGTGTCCTGGTGAGTGTGTGCTGGCAGGTGATCCTATCTACAGTGGTTGCAATGTTAGGCATTTCCTTTGGATGGTCTGTTCTTGAGTGGTACTTGGGTAATCTCAGTTTGTGGTTCTTCCCTGCAACCAGGTATTGCTTCAGGGTAAACTACTGAGATTCAGGCCTCTATTAAATTTATCAATGGCTGAGTCCTACTCTGGCAGGTGATAATGGTTGGAAGTAAAGAACTTCCTTTGGGTGATCTGTCCTTTTTTTAGCTTATCATGGCTGGCTCCTACAGTGTTGATGGACATTTAAAAAGGGATCTTTAGAAAACCCGAGCTGGCCAATGGCAGCAAGGCTGGTCCTAGGGCTGGTGTCCTAGAGCTGCCTTGGCCTCTCCTCAAGCACTGCTTCAAGGGTCAGCAGCATCCTTCTCCACTGGCTTCTTTCCTGCTTCCTTTCAGGTTCTACTACCTAGACATTTGACTGCCGCTGCTCTCTCCTGGAGGATGTAAAAAAATGTGTCTGTCCCACTTCTGGGTCCTTTAAAATGAGCAGTCTCTAGATGAAGTTGAGCACTCCTCATTTCCATTTATAAAATAATTCATTCCATTTTGATAAAGCCCCCTTTATCCAGAGCATGCTTCCAGGTGCTTAAAATCAGGGTGCCAAACATCTCTCCTGCCTTCAGGGAGCTCTGGGTGTGGTGGAGACAACAGTCAGTAAGAGACAGAGTGCATTTGGGAGGGATGAAAGAACTGGGCTGGAGCAGCTGCCCTAGGTTAGCAGAGCAGAGGCCCTGAGGTTGTCCTGTCCCAGTGAAGGAGGGAAGGGTGAGTAGTTTGAACTCAGTGACAGTTACTGGGTAGATGACCTTCTAGGTGGAAGAAACAGTTTTTCAAGACTAGACACAACTTTAAAGGACATCAGGATGGGCAGGAGTGTAGGGGTGGGTCACAAGCAGATTTAGATGAGAGGACCATTCAGAAGGGAAGTCGTTGAAATAAAGTAGCCTCAGCTTTCCTGAAGGGAACTCCTCGGGGAGTAAAGGGGAGGAGTCACAGGATCTAAGCACAGTCCCAGGATGCTGTGTCCTTCTGTCTAGGGAGTAGGAAGAAGTATGGGTTGTGATGTTCTGAGGCTCCCTGTGCTATTTGATCTGCATTTAAGCACAGTAGAAAAAATTCTGGAACACACTAAGGTCATATGACAGCGAGCACAGAGCCGTTGGATATACAGGGACTCAGATTGGGGTTATTGTGCCTGGGGCGGTCAGTTAGTCTGGGCCAAGCTGCCCATTCACCTGGGAGTGAGGCAGGCTCTACAGAGAAACAGTTTGGGTGCCATCCCCTGATCCAAGGCCACCTGAGCTGTCACTGCAGGTGGACACCTCCTGCTGCACAGCAGAGCTGATGACACCAGCCTGTCTTAGTGTGTCGTTCAGCCTCTCAGTGTCTTTCCTGAAGCAACTGTAAATGCAGAGGCACTGTCTAATGTACACGGACATCCCAGAGTCTTCACAGGCACACCCAGAACACAGCTTTGCTGAAGCCAGGCTAGGGGACCTGGATGCTCATGGCTGTTTTCTTCTTCCCTTCCACTACTCTTCCTCTTCCTCTTTATCCTCGACTCCACCATCTTCAGAGAGAGGAACTGGACTGTATGGAAGGAGACTAGAGTTCCCCTCTCTCATCTGTGTCCTGTGTGTGCAGTCCTGATGATCTGACCTTCTACCTACACAGATGGGACAGATGCTAGTTTGGCCTACTGCCGTGACCACACCTAGATAATAACCTTAAAATTGGAAGGACTGTGGCTGAGAATGAATTTGTAAAATCCAATTTTAAGTACTTAGGAATTTTGAAATGAGAACCAAGAGTAGAGTCCTATGCCACAACAACTCCAGTGTTTTCTGTGTGACATGTCATATGTCATAGCCGGGAGCTATGTGTCCTATAGGACTGGGCTTCCTGGAGGTCAATAGCAGACAGCCCGGTATTAGCCGCTGTTGAGGCATAGACGGGTTTCTCGATTAGCTGGTTATGCAGGATATGGGCTTTGCAGAATCTCTTTTAATAATGATATTCTTTATATCTACAAGACAAGGATTATCTCTTCAGAAACAGCTCTGGGATAGGGAAACACAGAATGGGAATGTATAAGACTACAGCAAAACCCTTGTCATACATAGGGTGTATGATGAGCAAGGGTTAAGGTTTATGGACAAAGAGTGTTATATTATACTTTGAATTTTATGGATAGGCTTTCTAGATCCCAACCCTCATGGTGTCTGCTGCATAAGAAGGTACAAAAAGTATATTTCAGCAGGTGCAGAGAGCCGTTAGGCCTATTTGGTCACTAGATGAGATAAAGAAAGGGTTAGAAAGAGGAAGGGCCATGATAGCGATAATGACACAGAAATTTTCTATTCTTAGATAAGATAAAACCACTTATCTGAGATTTACGTTCCCAGGGACAAGAGTTCCTCTTTAAAGGATGTTTTATGTCTAACACCTGTTCCTGATAATATGCTTTTCTTAAAAATCACTAATGTAGCTAAAAGAAGCTTTCATACTATGCCAACTGATGATACATGACCTTCTGATTTGTTCCTTGTTTAAATACTATATAATGAAAACATAAATTCAGTAAAATCGCAGCAGATTCTAACCATTCTCTTGTGTGTTGTGTCTGTCTGTCATTTGCCGACCTCGTGCCCTCCTGAGTACCAAGACCCTGCTTCTCCCACGGTCTGAGTGGCTCCACTGAGCCAGTCCGTGCAGTCCTAGATTTCCCTGGGCCAGATCAGTGAACCTTCAGTGCTGTGCTGAGTACCATTTCTCCTTTGCCTCTAGACTCTGCATCATGAACACTCTGTCTGAAGCAAATGGCACCTTTGCCATCCATGTTTTAAAGATCCTTTGTCAAATCAACCCTTCAAAAAATGTATGTTACTCTCCTATGAGCATCTCCTCTGCTCTAGCTGTGGTCCTCTTGGGGGCGAAGGGAGATACTGCAGTCCAGATATCTCAGGTAAGTTCCCTGTCCCCTGACACCTGCTTTACTTGCCTAAGAGTTGCTGAGAAGGGAGGGCCAGACTATGCACACCCTGTTTCATGGGGCAGAGGCTAAAGAGGAAGGGACAATGAGTTTCTCTCAGTAATAACTTAGAAGAAACTCTCAAAATTTTGTCCAGACTTCACTTAGAAAATGGTGTATAAATAATTTCATGCTAGACCTGGTGGCACAGGCCTTTAATTCCAACTACTAAGGAGACTGAAACAGGAGGATGCAAGTTCAAGACTAGCATGGGCAACTTAGTTTCAAATAAAAAAAGAGTTTTTTAAAAAGTGAGGGCAGCCCCAAGTACAGCAATGGGGAAAAAAAGGAATTGAGATTATTTGAAACATAGGTTGCTAAGATCTATTTTTAGAGTAACAGACTTTGTAATTATTCATTGGCCAAAACAGGTTAATTCCTCTCTTAACTGTGTCCAGCCTGCCTTGTGTCAGCTGAGATACTGACTGGGCAAATGTGTGTGCCTGGTCCTCATCCTGACCAGGCATTGCGTTGGTCACTTTATGAAGCATTCTATAAGCATTGCAAGTGATTAAGGATGGGTCTCTGACCTCGGGGGTTCCAGGGCAGGCAGGAGGCATTAGCCTGAGAAAAAGCCCTCTGCATCACTGTCACAGTGGGAAGCAGTCACTGTTGCTCTGGGGTTTGCCAGAACTTTCTTTCCCATGAAGAGCCTTTCAGGTATAAACTACCCATTTTTATCGTTTCCAAATGTAGTGAGTGCATGAGGACATGAAGACAAAAACATAGAGGGGTCTTCTTCATAATTACTCCTTCTAGTCTTTCAAAAAACAATTATGAGAGCTTGTGCGTGCAGATGGCAAGTATACGTGTGCATGAGTGTGTGTGTACACACATGTGTGTATGTGTGTTTACATGCCTATGTGTGCTTCTTTAGGCAGAGGACAGGAGTAAATGCAGATGTCTTCTTTCCCAGTGCTGGGGTTACAGCCATACACTAGGGAACCCATCTTCTCATGTGCACAGTGAGGATGCAGCTCAGATCCTCAGTACTTCGCCACCTGAGCCACACCTTCAGCTTGCAAGCTCCTCTTTGCCGCCAAAATGTTTCATCACTGCGCTCATAATGTTTCATTCTTTTCACAGGCACTTGGTTTAAACACAGAGGAAGACATTCATCAAGGCTTCCAGGAACTTCTCAGTAATCTAAACAAGCCCAGCAGAAAGTACACGCTTAGAGCGGCCAACAGGCTCTTTGCAGAGACTACCTGTAAAATCCTCCCAGTAAGTTCTGCCAGTAGAATGATATCAATTGTATTTAAAATCCTTGTTGAGGTAGATCCCAGGAGAAGGACCCTAGAGAACTTGAGAAAATTAAGGATCAGTTTCTAGTCAGTGTGATGATCCACATCTAAATACCTGAGACAGGAGGATCACAAGTTTTAGGCCAGCTTTGGCCAAATAGTGAAACTCAGCTACTCAACTCCTTAAACTTCCCAAAAGACCACAATTCTGTAATACTTTAAAGTATTTCAAATTTGACTAGTTGTTGTTTTTATTCAATCATGTCTGGTTATTCCCATGTACAAAGGCCTAGATATTTGCTACTTAAAGTGACATCTACACTCATTTTAGTTTTTTCTTGTTTTGTTTTGTTTTTGACATATTATCAGAGGGTTTGGAAGCTTGCAGACACTTTATTTTCCATTGTTACCTCTCTGAACATTTTCTCTCCAAAGACCTATAAGGAGTCCTGTCTTCAGTTCTATCACTCGGAGCTGGAGCAGCTGTCCTTTGCCAAAGCTCCAGAGGAGTCCAGGAAGCACATAAACACGTGGGTCTCCAACCAGACTGAAGGTCAGAATTTCAAGATATTTCATACCCTACATTCTTGTCCTTTCCATCCACCCCTCCCTCTTCTTCCTTCCCTATTCTTTCTCTTAACTTCCCTTCTCCCACCATGTTATTTCAGGGAGTCAAAGGGATGCAGACTAGCATCATTATATGTGGTATAATTCAGACCTCAGTGAATTCATGAAAGCTTTATTCAGACACTTAGATTTGAAAAATAGAATTATTTGTATATTTCTTCAGGACAGAGGGTCTGGTACAAATGTCATGAGAACCCATGGGCCTGATTTCCAGTCTAGCATCTTACATTAGAAGACAGGGGTGGTCTGCAGTGTTGGCAGGTCAGGTGACTCCACTGTGGAGATTCATGTGGAGATCTTCCTCATATTCTTCCTTGGGCTCTTCTACAGTCTGTGTTGCCCTGGCCCCCACCACCATTATGTCTGAAGAGGACTCCAGTTTCTGATTCCACACTTCCTGCCTCAGATCCCTCACTTATGTTTGGTGAAATTAAACTTGATTTCCTCTCAGGGCCACTCAGTTCCATTGATTGCCCTACAAGAATCTCCCATTTGAGGTTGAACCCTATTTCATTTTATTTCAGTGATGATATGTTCTAGCATTAGTCTTTGAAATCATTGAAATCACTATCTGATAGTTGAACCCTTCAATGGCTCTGTACCACTGGGTACATTCCTAATTCTACTAACAGAGAGTATAAAATGAGAGTCTTTTTTTTAAAGACTCAGTAATAATTTGACAATTCTTGTTGTAGTCTTTACCTCTTGTGCAATCTTGACATTGTAAGATAGCAAGGATTTTCTTCTCCAATGAAAGGATGCTTCTTAAGACAGAAGGAGGGAATCTATACTCCAACCTGCATCATCTCCCCCAGGATGGGCAGCACTCCAAAGTATATGATAACAATACGTCCTCCACAAACTACTTTCTGTCCTTGAGTCTCTGACGTGTTGTGCTATGCTAAAACTGGGCATGGTCATGGAGTGAGATACTGTATCTAACATTAGTGTATTAGTCAGCATATTCTAGAGGAACAGAATGAATACATATTACTAGGGGGATTTAGTAGATTGGCATACAAAGTACAGACTGTATAGTCCAACAATGGCCATCTGCATGTCGAGGCAGAGAATCTGGTAGCTGCTCAGTCTATGGGGTTGGAGACTTCAGCAATCTCAGTCTGGAATGGAAAGCCTAGAGGATTCCAGAGAGCAGAGCCACTAGTCTCAGTTCACATGAAGACCAAAGCTACTGGGCTGCAGTGTCAGCTGAAAATGGCAGATGCAGAGGTGTGAACAGTGCAGATGCACTCACCAGCAAGGGCTGAAGGCAGCAGGCAAAAGCAGTGCTGCTTCTCCCTCAGTCCTTTAGTATGGGCAGCACAGGAAGGCATTGTCCATCATGCGGAGCGTCACTCCATTAGTTACTCTTTCTGAGAATTGTCATTGTAGACCTGCCCAGAGACATGTCTCTTGGTTGATTATAGACCAAATCAAGTTGTCAGCTGACATTGGCACCCAGAGGGAACCCTGGTCCCCTGTGATCCCTTCTACCTCTCCTGCTTCTTTGTTCTCCACCCTGGAGTCATTTTTTCTGCTTTTCCCAAACCTGCTCTCCTTGAGGAACTTGGAAGTCCTTCAGCATCCTCACCTTGGTCATGTTATGCCCATGGCCATGACATCAAGTCAAACATGGGTGTTGGTATGTTGTTTTGGCTTATTTTTTTCATGTTCATTCACATTCAGCAAATTTGAAAGCATGATGCTCACATCAGCCCAGATGTCACATCAGCTTATTTCTCACACATGTATAAAATGAACCTGAGTAAAGTCTCTGTTTTCTCAAAAGGGAAAATTCCAGAGTTGCTGTCAGGAGTCTCAGTTGGTACAGAGACCAGGCTGGTTCTTGTCAGTGCATTATATTTCAAAGGAAAGTGGCATCAACAGTTTAACAAAGAAAGCACAAGGGAAATACCCTTTAAAATTAACAAGGTAAGGAACAGAATAAAAATTCATGCCAGTTTGATGAAGAACTTGCATGGAATTATGTAACCGTGAATGTGTAGCTCTGGGACTCAGCGGCAGAGATTGCATGTCCTGTGGGGTACTGGGCTTGATCCTCAGTCCAGAAAGAAAGAGCATAGGAAAGCACAGAAAATGTTTGAAACTGAAAGAAATGTTAAGCTCCATAGAAAATTGATAGTAATAAAGAATATTTAATACTTGTGTTATTTTACATTGTTTCTGGCTCTTACATATTCTGATAATTCCTCATAGAATCATTGCTTCTAACTCACTCTAGAAACTAAATTTTCCTTTAAGTTCAAGAAAAAAGAAACTTATGTGTTAAGGTAAAATAATGCATTATGGGTCATGAGGTAGAATAGAAAGGAATATACAAACATTTATGCAATAGAGTAATTTTTAATTAAAATAATCTTTTTTAATTATTGGTCAATTTATCATTATTTAACACTATAGCATTTTAATATTGAAATTGAGTGATTAAGATCTCAGTCTTTGAAATTGAGTGATTAAGATCTCAGTCTTAATTAGAATATAATTTGAATTAAAGTAGATATTAGAATAATTTTCCCAATCCCTATAAAATATAATTTAAAGCCATTTGGAGTCTTATGAATGTTAACCTTTCCCATTCCCTTTTTATTAGTAATAACTGAAAAAAATACTTTGTAAAAGGATGAGTTCTTTTATTGGGAAATTTAGTATGTATTATGTATGGTCTATAGCAAATTTTCATGTATAATGTGCCACTGTAATTAAAATCTTCCCTGATGGCACACTTCTTTATTTAAAAAGTAATGTTGAACTATTAGTACTGAACCAACTGGATTAAATCACATGAGGTTCTGTCCAAAAGACCCCCTAACATTTAAAGGGCTTACAAGAATTGTAAGTGATAGGTTATCAGATTGTAATTGTATCACAAAAATACATGGAGATCTGTCCAGACAGTCCCGCACTTGTAGTAACTTAACTGGGATTTTCCTTCTCTCTGATTGGCTATCAGGATGGAGCTCCACCCAAAGCCTATGAGTGTCTGTGCTCCTAAACTTTCTGCTCTGTGATGAGTTAGAAGGTTGAGACCCATTGTGAACCTTTGAGCATGTGTGCTCCTGTTGCCAGGCTGTTTTCGGAAAGGATGTATCTGTCTGTGGGCCCATTCACACCACTATGAAAATGTTCCAGTCTACTTGATGAAAAGTTTTCCATTATTTTTATGCTGTCTCCTTAGATATAATTGTTGAACCTATTAAACGATCAAAATCCTACATCTGATAGGATGGTCCTCTTTCCATTAGAGTAACAAACTGTCTGAGATAGTCAACTTACAAGGAGGAAATGTTTTTTTGACTCCTGGTTCCAGAAGTTTCAGGCTGGGTCAGTTTGTCCATCATTCCAGGTTGTGCTGGAAATGCATGGTGGAGACTTGTTCACCTCACAGCAGTCAGGAAGCAAAAGAGAGAAGCAGGAAGGGGTTGCAGAGCCCATATCCCCTTCAAGGCATTCTCTCCCCAATACTTAACTTTGTTCCATTAGGCCCGACTGCTAAAGGTTTAGCTAGATCTCATTAATGCCAGTCTGTGGAGAAAAGCTTTGAAACATGAGCCTTTGTGAAACATTTTAAACACAGGTAGGACTTTAAAATATTAATATTTGAATGCCACATTACTTTTTTCTGGATAACGCATCATCTTTCTATGGTTAGTCCCTGTTCTGACTGGTTGGGGGTTTTGTTTGTTGTTGTTGTTGTTGTTGTGTGTGTGTGTGTGTGTGTGTGTGTGTGTGTGTGTGTGTGTGCATGAACTTGACACAAGCTAGAGTCATTTGAGAAGAAGGGCTGTACATTGAGAAATTGCTGCCATAGGATTGGCCTAGAGCCAAGTCTGTAGAACATTTTCTTCATTAGTGATTGGTGTGGACCTAGTCCACTCTGGGTAGTGCCAACCCTGGGCAGGAGGTCATGAACTGTGGAAGAAAGCATGCTGAGAAAGCCATGGGGAACAAGTCAATAAGTAGCATTCTTCCATGGCTTCTGCCTGAGTTCCTGCTCTGACTTCCCTCAGTGATGGAATGTGACCTGAGAGTTGTAAGAGCAAATAAACCCTTTCTTCCTCATGTTGTTTTGGTCAAGGTGGTTTTTCACCACTGTAGAATCCTATCTACAACAGTTCCATATCTGCTTACACTTGATTTTTTAAATGAAACCAGGAAGAGGCTGGCAGATATTGACTAAGTATTCACTGGACTATGAATAATGTTTTCATAGTGAATGCTGAGACCACTCCTGACATTAACTTCAGCTCACTTGGAAACCTTCTGACCTCTCTCAATAACATATTTTATGCCCTTTATTTGTGTGTTCAGAAGGAAAAAAGACCAGTGCAGATGATGTATCAGGAAGACACATTTAACCTCGCCTACGTGAATGAAGTACAGGCACAGGTGCTGGAGATGCCCTATGAGGACATGGAGCTGAGCTTGGTGGTCCTGCTCCCGGATGACGGTGTGGACCTCAGCAAGGTGAGGCAGGAGAGTCCTTAGCAGTCACCGCTCTAAATGTCTTCTAGAAGAATCCAGTGTCCCCATTGTCCTTCCTCATTAGAACAGAACTCATTGTTTTTACCTTTCCAACTGCCATTTGAGCAAGTGGTATTCACAGATTGAGCCTCAAGCTGTGTGCAGTTCCTGTGTTTTGGGACCCCCATTGTGGACAGTGTGACCTTGTCATATGATATAACTTCATCACTAGAACGGAAGATGGTACCTGATAGGATGAAATGGGGGCAACTCGGGCAAGAAACTTAACACAGTGCTTAGAAAATAGCCCCTCTCTGTAAATAGAACTGTATCATGGTCTTTGCCAGTGTTTTAATTTCTGAGAATGTAAAATAGACAGAAAAAGTATTGCAGTTTCCCGAAGATAGAGAATGAGGAGCGGTGCCAGCTGGGCAGGACAGAGTCAGGCACATCTTGGTCTCCCTTGCAGCAGGATACCCACAGTGTGTCAGTTATCCTCCAAATGGAGGGCAGGGCAATGTGCATGACCCAAGGGGTCTTTGCAAGCAGAACAGCTCCCCTGGTTCTTCTCATCCAGCTCCCTAACTGTAGCATTGCTTCTCTGGTGTTAGTTAGTTTTTCATCACTGACAAAATGCCTGACATGAATAACCTAGGAGAGGAAGCATTTATGCAGGCTCACGGATTCAGAGGACTCATTTGAAGTTACCTGGCACATCCTTGGTTTCCATGGCAACAGGTGCATGTGGCAGAGATTTCAGACCTTTTAGTGAACAGGAAGCAGAGAAAGGAGAAGAGATATGGACTGATGACCGAGGATGACCTTCATAGGTACACTTCCAGTAACTACTTCCTTCATTCAGCCAGACCCCTCATGCACATATTATAGAATCCTCTGAAAATGTTGTTACCAGCTTCAGAATAAGAATTCACTATGTGAGCCTTTAGAGGGAATATCTCATCAAAGCCTTAACAGTTCACAAAATACATGGAATCTCAACCTGGATAGATCTTCCTTCTGGTGTGGCTCACACCAAAAGTCTTTTTCAATTTTTATTTTATTATTTTTGTTTTAGCATCTGTGGCTTATTGTCTTCATAACTAGGTCTAGATCAAGAGAACAAAAGCAAACGCAACCTAAACCATAATCACCTGGACATAGATACCTGTCGGAATAAAAGATGTCTCAGAAGGGATTTAGGAGAGGATAGCCAAGTCTTCCTACCTCTGGGCTGTCGGCCTCCATGACCACCAGGGAAGTCACACACAAGCTAGCAGGACAGTGGACCCCTCACACTGCCTGGCCATGTGAATAGGCAGTGCCCCATGTAGGATGATGAAGGGTTCTGTGAGCAGGAAGTGGTTATGAACCTCTGGGTAAGACCTCAACTGTGAATCTGACAGTCTGTAATTCTGCTTTATTAGGTGGAAAACAGTCTCACTTATGAAAAGTTAACAGCCTGGACCAAACCCGACTTTATGAAGAGCACTGATGTTGAGGTTTTCCTTCCAAAATTTAAACTGCAAGAGCATTATGACATGGAGTCTGTGTTTCAGCACTTGGGAATGGTGGATGTTTTCCAAGGCAGCAAGGCTGATTTATCAGGAATGTCTCCGGAGAGAGACCTGTGTGTGTCCAAGTGTGTTCACAAGAGTGTTGTGGAGGTCAATGAAGAAGGCACCGAGGCTGCAGCAGCTTCTTCAGCCATGATTGAATTTTGCTGCGCCTCCATTGTTCCAACGTTCTGTGCAGACCACCCCTTCCTTTTCTTCATCAGGCACAACAAAACCAACAGCCTCCTGTTCTGCGGCAGGTTCTCATCTCCATAAAGGCACAGTTACCATGTGGGGAACAATTATCTCTTCAGCATCTCCACCACACCTACAGCTCTGTGAAGATGCCATATGTGGTTCCAAGATGAGGGCACTTTCCTCCCCTGTCAGTCTCATGATGACAGCATTCATTGCCCCCCCCCCTCCTGACTTTCATCTGTGTCCTTTGCAGGGTCACAGGACCACAGAGTGCTTTGGTTTTTGTTATGGAAACAACAAAGAAGACAAACTAATCCCACAAGATAGCCTATAAAGTTCTCTAAGGTGACCCTAAACAAACGCCCCCACTTCCTGCAAGACAAGCCATGCCAACTATATACACTGTGCTTTCCTGGCTCCTCGACTCCTGCCATCACTTGCCTTTACCTGTTTGCATCATAGTAAATGCTTCTGTGGATGATGACAGCTACTGCAGTTTTCCTAGTGATTGGTCCTTAATGCATATTTTAGCTTTACTTTTCTTTGCTGTTACCAGTCACCAGGTGTGTGCCCACCACTGTGTTAGGCCTGGGAACAGGTGCAGACAATGTGGTCCTCTAATTGATAACCTTTAATATCTGCTTTCAATTTATCTAGCTGTCATGACAGCTGGCTTGAACTACCACATGTTCCCTTGCAGAAGTCATGCTTCTGTAGACTATTGTCTTTCTCTATCACTATCTATTATAGTTAAATTCTATAAAGTCCTTAAATGCTATTCCAAAATAAATTTATTTTTCTCACCAACCATGTATGCATTTTGAACATTAATTGGACCACTTAGAGTTTTTACTTTATCTGTTAGCTTTCTGCATCTTAGAAAACCTCCCAGCTAGAAGCTATGGTCACCAAGGGCCAGGATTTTATCTTACTGTGCTGTATAGCCGCTTACAGGCAGTTATAAGTGATTTCACTGTATGTAATAATGCCATGTGGGACTGGAGAGATGGCTCAGATGTTTTGGCTTCTACTGGCTCCTGTATGCATATAGTGCATGTATCCTCACTCAGACTCCTGGATCTTATATACATGTAGTTCAGACTCCTGGATCCTGTATACGTATAGTGCATGATCTTCAATCAGACTCCTGGATCCTGTATACATATAGTGCATGATCTTCAGTCAGACTCCTTGATCCTGTATGCATATAGTGCATGTATCCTCACTCAGACTCCTGGCTCCTGTATACATATAGTGCAGACTTCTAGATCCTGTATACATACAGTGCATGTATCTTCACTCAGACTCCTGGCTCCTGTATACATATAGTGCATGTGTCCTCACTCAGACTCCCAGATCCTGTATGCATATAGAGCATGTATCCTCACTCAGACTCATACACAGACAAGTATATTTAAAAGTAAAGAAAATTTTTAAACAAGTGTGCCATAAGTTTTATTAATGGTTGGATAATATCTACTACTATGACTCTTTAGGTTTATTGCAGTTATTCTTGTAACAAAATCAGCAATTTATAGGTAAGCATCCACGTCATCAGTGACATACTATTATCATATTGTCCTTCCCTTTCAAACACACTGTGTCACTATCAAGAAATTCCTCTCCATTCTTCCTTCTGTCTGTGTAACCATCAATCTCTCTGAGTCTGTAGATTAACCGACTCTGGAATTTTATATAGATTGTGTCTTTGTTTTCTTCATAATGCCTTGGATGCCCACAGATTTCTTTTTTCAATAAAGTTCCACTCATTTCCTATTGTTTTTGTCACTCAGTCTCTCTGTGCCTCAGCTAAGAATCCCACAGCCAAACTCAAGGTTTCAAAGAACTGCCCCCGTTTCCCTCCAAGGCTTTCATGGTTTGTGCCTTTATATTTAGATCACTGATCCAGTTTGAATTAAATTTTATAAAGGCTGTGAAGTAGGAGCCCAATGTGATTCTTTGGTATATGAACATCCAGTTGTCCCAGGACTTGTGATTGTTTTTGAGTTGAGGAAAAAGTATTGATGACCAACGAAAAGGAAAAGTAATGCTTCAACTCGTGGAGTATGGTAGAAGTTACTTACTTATATTGAACAACATTGTAAGACTGAAAAAAATATCGTAAATCAGTAGGACGTGAACAGGGACAGATAAAAATTTCTGCAAGTTGACTCAGTAGCTGAAGACGCTTGCTGCCGTGCTTGACCCTTGAGTGATTGCTGGAACGCTCATGGCAGAAGAAGAGAACTGACTCCAGCAGGCTGACCTCTGACCTCACTGTGAGCACCACAGCTTGCATACACACAAATAAATAAATAAATATTACTGTAAGATAAAATGAATCAGTAAGTTCATAATCAGAAAAATACACATAAAGCATTATCAGTTTCCTGTCAGGAAGTTAATCTTACCAGGAAAAGCCAGAAAATAGGGTCATAGAGGCCCATGGGATCATGAAAGTGATAAGGTTAATCCATGACGTACTCTGGCACTATCCTCAGTGATGTCATCACACAAGTCCATGAAAGGACAGTGAGTTGGATGCTCTCTGTAGTCACATTTGTAGCAGCAAATAATGGACCCAGGTGTCCATCAAACACAGCCGATACAGAAAGCATGATGTACACTAAATACTGAATAGGTGCCAGAAAATTGTTATGACTGAATCACTGCTGAGTTTTTCCAGACTCTCAAAGAACTGGAACACCAATGTTCCTCAAACTATTATGTAAATAAAAAAAGGAAGGAACTCTACCAAGCTTTTACTCAGCGCTAGCATGATCTTGATACCAAAATGAGATCAAGACAGAAAACAGATACAAAAAAAGAAAATTATGGACAAATCTCCCTTAACATAGGTGAACACAGATGCAAAGAAAAACAAAACAAAAAACAAAACAACAAAAACCTGAACAAAAATCCTTGCAAACGGAAAATATCAAGGAGACCATTTATCGGGATTAAGCAGGTTTGTCCCAGAGATTGGTGATGGTATGCTGCTTAGTCTGCATCAACTTGACAGAAACCAGGATCACCTAGGAAGAGGGAACCTCAAATGAGGAATTACCCCCATCAGATAGGCCTGTGAGCTTCTCTGTGGGACATTTTCCCTTTTTAAAATTGTTTTTATTGAGCTACATATATTTTTCTCTGCTCCCCTCCCCGTCTACCCTCTCCCATGTTCCCCATGCTCCCAAGTTACTCAGGAAATCTTGTCTTTTTCTACTTCCCACGTAGATTAGCTAGATCTATGTATGTCTCTCTTAGGGTCCTCTTTGTTGTCTAGGTTCTCTGGGATTGTGAGTTGTGGGCTGGTTTTTCTTTGCTTTATGTCTGAAAGTCACTTATGAGTGAGTACAGATGATATTTGTCTTTCTGGGTCTGGGTTACCACACTCAATATGATGTTTTCTAGATCCATCCATTTGCCCGCAAATTTCAAGATGTCATTATTTTTTTCTACTATGTAGTACTCCATTGTGTAAATGTACCACATTTTCCTTATCCATTCTTCAGTAGAGGGCCACTTAAGTTGTTTCCAGGCTCTGGCTATGACAAATAATGCTGCTATGAACATAGTTGAGCACGTGTCCTTGTGGTATGATTGAGCATCCTTTGGGTATATACCCAAAAGCAGTATTGCTGGATCTTAAGGTGGGTTATTTCCTAATCTTCTGAGAAATTGCCATAGTGATATCCAAAGTGGCTGTACCAGTTTTCACTCCCACCAGCAATGGAGGAGTGTTCTCTTTGCCTCTACAGGACATTTTCTTAATTAAGGATTGATGTGGGAGAGCCCAGAGCACTAGGGGACATGCTACTCCTGAATAATTTGGGAGCATGGGGACCTTGGGGGAGAGTTGAGGGAGGGAGGGGAGTGGCAGGGAGGGGAGTAGAGAAAAATTTTTTAAAAAATTAAAAAAAAAAAGAAAGCAGGCTTAGTCAGCTATGGGGAACCATGCAGTAAACAGTGTCCCCCATAGTTTCTGCTTCAGTTCCTGCCTGGAGGAGCTGCTCTGAGCTCCAGTTCTGGCTTCTCTTACGATGTAACCATGTAACCTATGAACCGAAATAAGCTCTCTTCCCCCCATTGGCTTTTGGTCAGTGCTTTGTCAAAGCAACAGAAAGCAAACTAAAGCAGGTAGTTCAATACATTCAAATCAGTAGCTATAATACATGACATAAATGGACTCGAGGACACAATCATGTGATCATCCTGCTAAACACAGAAAAGGCTTTTTGACAAAAACCTATATCCCTTCATGATAAAAGTCCTGAAGAACCATGAAATGAAAGAAACCTATCGGAACATAATAAAGCCTATGTCTGATGAACATGTAACTAGTATTATGCTTGAGAATATTAATAATATTATGGCGAAAAAGTATGTGTACTAAAATAAGGAATATCTTGTCAATGCAGTGTTGACAATACTAGTAAAGCAATAGAAGACAACCAAATAGAAAGGCCATAAGTAGGAAAGGAAGAAGTCAAAGTATTGTTATTTGCAGATGATATGATTCTGTCTGAAAGAGATTCTAAAGAATCCACTAGAATATTCTTTTTTAAACTTATTCATTGTTTTTAGGTGTATGAGTGTTTTGCCTGCATGTATGTCTTTGCAACAAGTACATACCTGGTGGATTCCCTGGGACTGCAGTTACAAGCAGTTATGAGCTACCATGTGGGTGATAGAACTCAAACCTGGGTTCTCTAGAAGAGTATCTGGTGTTTTTAATCACTGAGCAATTTCTTCAGCACCCAGAAAATTTCTAGAGCTTGTGCATACTTTCAACAAAGTGGCAGATTAAGAAATTATCATAGAAAATCAGCATTGTTCTTATCTGCCAATAACAAACATGCTGAGGGAAAAACCAAGCAACTGATTCCATTCAAAACTGCCTAAGAAAAGGACTCAGAATAAGCCCAACGGAAGACATCAATAACCTCTCGAATGAAAACTTTAAAACACTCAAAAGGGAAATTGAAGAAGACACTAGAAAATGTGTAGCACTCTTCCAGGCTCTTTGGTAGAGTCAATAGTGTTAAATGTTCATCTCATATAGGCTTTATTATGCCCAGATAGGTTTCTTTTATTTTGTGTTTCTTCAGGACTTTTATCATGAAGGGATATAGGTTTTTGTCAAAAAGCCTTTTCTGCTTCTTACTGAATGATTCATACAGATTCACTGCAATCCCCATCAAAATGCCACACCATTCATCATAGAAGTAGAAAAAAATTATCTGAGTAATTTAGAAGCACAAAAGACCGATAGCCAGTGTAATCCTGAGCAAAACCAGTAGTGCTGGAAATATCACCATACCTTATATCAAGTTGTACCACAAAGAACAGGGTGGTATTATCTCCCCCCGCCACGAGAGAAGTAGATCCACAAATAAAATAAAGTACCCATGCAGCTATAGCTACCCGATTTTTTATAAAGATACCTGAAGCATATGTTAGAGATAGAGAGTGCTGGGGACACCTGGCATCTTCATGTAGAAAGGAAACAGTGGATCCTTTTCTTTGACCTTACACAAAAATCAACTCCAAATAGGCCTAATTCTCTGAAACTTCTGGAGAAAAAAGTGAAGATTGCCTTCAGAATGAGAGGCAGAGCATTAATACCCAGAATAAATAAAGAACTCAAAAGCTAAACAAGAAAGGATTTTTTTTCTAAAAAAATAAACTAAGGAGCTGAATGTGAGTTTTCAAGAAAGTGAGACAAACAGTTAGTGAATACGTCTGGAGGTTTGAAACATACTTGGATACCAGGGAAATGCAGCTAAAACTACTTTGAAATTTCTATTCTTATCAGAATGACTGCCATGAATAAAACCAATGCCAACAAGTGCTGGTGATGATGGGGAAAGAGGAGCCATATGCTCTCACTGTTTGTGTGATTAGAGCAGCCACTATGAAAATCAGCAGAGTTTCCTCAAAGAGCTAAGCAGGGCGACCGTGCAACTCTCGGGCATATTCCTACAGGACTCTATGTACTTACGCGCTCATCTACATTCACCACAGCTGGACTCATAATATTAAGGACATGGAATCAGCCTGGATGTCCATTGAGAGCTAGGTTGTCAGAACTACGAAATTCCCAGTTCCTCTGGCGTCACTTTCTATGGCAGTGTTATGTGCTCTGGTACAGAGGTCACACTACCACTGACATAGAAGTTGAGACTCACAGTCATTCCCCTAGGGTTTTCAGTGCAAACAGATGAACACCAGAGCCTGACTTCCCTTTGGCAGCCATGTGAGCATCCTGAGTCAAGTTCATGTTTCAGTGAGTTGAACTTTCTACCTTCTCCTTCTTGTTTTCAGTGACATCTGCTTCCCTTTTTTTTTTTTTTTATGGGATGTCTTCTTTTTTTTTTTTAGCATGCAGTTTTCCTCTCATCTTTAATAAATGGTGATTTTTTTAGTCTTTCTTTTCTTTTTTTAATTTTTTTTCTTTTTTATTGAGATATATATTTTTCTCCACTCCCCTCCCTTCCTCCCCCCTTCCCTTCTACCCTCCCTCATGCTTCCTTTTAAAAGAGCACTCCAACATAGATAACTTGTCAAGGGGCTCAGGTTTCAGGTCCCGACACAGGAGATTTCCTTGGCACTGTGCCCATGTATCCCCATGGAAAACGCAGCTTTCTCGCCATTTGCTCGTGAAGATTAGGAGTAGTTTGCTTTAAAACGGAAACAATAAACCACAAAGCACATTAAAATTTTAGGGAGCATATTTGAACCCTCATGAACTTGGGTTAGGCCTCACCTGGAGAGACTGATAGGAAATATAGAGAGTATCTGCAGAATCCAAATTTAAAAAAAAAATAGTTTCCCTGGGTTAGAGTGGAAAGTTCCAGTAAGAGGTTAATTAACAGTTAATAAAATTCCAGGTTGTTGCTTATTGGAGAGGGGTGAGTTCTTGGTCTAGGCCCTAACTACCTTCACCTGAGTGGCCTGGGTCTTAAAACCCAGATTTGGGACTGCAAGGGAATGAAGAAAAGCCAGAAATATAGACACATGTTCAGAAAAGCTGGTGTCCAGTAGGGTATGGGTACTCTGATGGAGCCATACCTGCTACCATGGCAACCCAGAACTTCAGCATCTTTATCATGGACAGCACAGGGAGGGGGTTGGCTAGTGTAGGCAAGCAGTCTCAGGCTGCAATTACCTGGGAGGAAGAAGCTGCAGTTGTGTGTTTTTGTGCACACTGGTCTTACGTTTGCACACAGGCCCGGGACGAAAGCTTTGCCCTCCTTCTGAGCCTCATCCAGGTAAGACTTTGCCCCTATCATGGGACTGAGACATTGGGGTCCTTGACACATAGCCATGCCTATGTCAACAATACTTGTTCACCCAGGGCTCTACTCACACAAGACCTCCTCCA